>BQNB010045335.1:0-44339 GCA_026074375.1 Tanacetum coccineum
AGGGCAATGTTGGCAATATAGATTGCAATTCATACATGTCGAGCTTCAGTGTCATGAGCTTAGGGAAACGTAATTACTTTTTATGATGTTTGCATTTGTTGCATTATCGTACACTTGGAAATCTTGCGGTTCTACATTATATTTACATAAACCTGTGAATTCACCAACTTTATGTTGACGTTTTAAAGCATGTTTTTCTCAGACCCATATTCCGCTGCGACCCTATTTGGGGGTGTTACACATAAATCCGCAGGGATGCCTCATCAATGGAGTGATATTTTAATATCAATGCTGATGAATATAAGTTAGAGGGTCATAGTAAACCTGCTAACTAATAAGATAAATTATCACATCTTGAATCTGATAAATGTCTTTGAACTATGAATAAAAAGATGCAGTCCTTGAAAGACAATCAATGTTTTGAGCTTGATTAATCTTTCACCAAACAGTTAAACTGTGAGGATAGAATGAGGTTCTTTTGAAGAAAGACTCATAAAGGCAAAATTTTATACGTATTAATGCCTGACTTATGATAAGAGTTTTTAATCATACTCAAACAATTGACTGTGATTAAATTTTCTTTTCTACACACATTAATTAATATAAAGATAATTAATTGTCATACATGTTTCCTTGAATATGGAATATGGCAATTAAGTTTTATAACTCTTTCCTTTATGATTAGCTTTGCGAGGACGGTGTGTAATCGAAAAGGGTTATAAGTTCCAAATTATCTTTATAGAGCATACAAGATAAGACAATCCAAATGTGGATTAGATCATGCGTCTAGGAGCTCAGATCTTAAGTTTAATTACAATATGATTTTTGATTAAATTAAGATAACTCCTGAGTACACCTGACATCAAGTGGGAGAACTATGTTTTTTCCTTAAAATTCATATGTTTTGTAACATATTGAATGTATCATTCCATCTAAGCTAGATGTTAATCCTTAAGATTTGAATAAAACTTCACTTGGGAATTTAGCAAAGCCATAGTCTCACCAATTCAAGCTTAAGCTGATGCCTATATATGCAAACTAAACAAATCATTTTGCTAAGTTTCTGCCAAAGCAAGTATGTAATCACCTAACATTATGCTAATTCATTTCGTAGTTTGTTTCCAACACACTTTTATAGAATTGCATCAATGACCATGGTTATCATAAACTAATCAGCATGTAATGTGACTCCAAAATGATGAGCCACCAATGTATCCTTTTTCTTGTACCTTATTGATCCCGAGAAAGAAACACGCTTTAAACGTCAACATAAAGTTGGTTGATTCACAAGTTTAAGAATGAATAAAGTATTACCGACAATAATTTTAAAGTGTAAGATATGTAACACATACAATATCTCAAAATGTAATTACGCCTTCGCTAAGCTCATGACACTGAAGCTACAACATGTATGTATGTGCAAATTAATGCCAATAATGTGCCCGTGTAGATGTTCAACCCGCAACATCCAAATCCGACATGGTATACGTCCGTTAGTTCGGTACCGCCGAAACTAGTGAGTGCTACTCACCCGAACAGGGATGTCAATCCTAAATAGATTTATTCATAACATTCGCACTTACAACAGTAATTAACTAGATCATATTCATTGCATAGTGGGTTAAAGCTACATAGGCAAACTTAATTTATTTATAGTGTACATATGCTGTTCCAAATATAAAACAATGCATGTTTCTCACCCCAAAAGTTGTAAATCATTGTAATTCTATAAAAATGGAGCTATGAATTCACCTCAAGTGAATGGATTGATTATATAAATCAAGTAAGCGAAATGTCTCGCGAAATCCGAATGCAACCTAATTAATTATAGGTCGTATGAGTATATGAATGTTTTATTTAATGTAAATACAAATCATAATATTAAAATTTACGACCACGTACCTAGTAGCTTTTGTTTAAATTTAAAAAAGGTCAAAACAAAATTTAAAAAATCGTATTTGTTAAAATATAATTCTACGTATATGTATCCGTAAAATAAAACACATAATTTTTGTCCAACCATTGATTATTTTTAATAATACATGATTTAATATTTTTATAGATTATATAATATATTATTATAAATAGGTTTTAATTTTTTTATAAAAATAATTTATTATAAAGTTAAAAACGTATTATAAATATTATATAAAACTGACTACAATATTTTCTAAGGTTCCTATAACCCAAGACGGATCCGCGAACGACTTGTAAACCACTTTTATATATTCTTTCAGATTGTTATTATTTTTAATAAAAATTACATGAAAGATTATTATTTTATAATTTCTATTTATCCGAAATATTTAAAAACTCATAACTTGCTCATTTTAACTTCGTTTCGCTTGCTTTTTATATGTATGGAATCATGACGAGATAAACTATTCAAATAAAATACTCACAGATTTTATAAAAATCTGTGTCAAAATAGTAAATTCAATACAGTTTATAAAATTATTTTTATTACTTTAAATCTTACGAAAATCGCATCTCCTTCGTTATAGCTTCGTTTTTCAATTTATCTTATAATCTTGGAACCTCGATAACATGTACTAGTCATCATAAAATATCATATATATTTTATCAGAATCTAGACAGTGGCCAATTTATATAAAACACTTTTATAAATCACTTTATATATTTAATATAGTAAATCTTGTTTTAAATATCATAACTTACTTCGTTTAATAGCTTCAAATTTTTTGAGTTTTTATATGCTTGATTCCTTATGAAAAGCACATACTATATAAAAATAACTTCCAGAATATATAAAACATCGATTATACACAAAATAATTAAAATAGTCCGTGATATAAAGTGGTTTAATAAACCTAGTATATAGTAAATTATCACTTGGTTAAATTTTGTACAAGTCCTATATATTAATTAATACCACAAGTCTTGCATATTTTAGGTCCTCAAATTCATGTCCATCATTCTTGTCCAAATAAAATATCCTCACAATAATTTGTATATAAACATTATATTTCACCATAGATAATTATATATTCGAATCATAAACAAGCTCATTATATTTTATAAATCCACAAAACAAACCCTAGGTGGTGATTAACATTATAACAATTATATAAAATATGTAAATGAATAATTTGAAAAGATTAGGGTTTATGTAGACCTTAAGAGAGTGGATGGAGATGATGAATACACAATCAAACCCTAAAAAAACCCTAGTTTCTTCTTGATATAAACCCTTGCTAAATCAATACCCAAGCTTTCAAACCACCTTGATATACCTTAGATATTATACCTAAGAACACTTGTATGCTTATAATCTTTGTAGAATAAAAACTATGGAAACCCTAAAATATTTATCTGAGCCGTGGGTTATTGGGAAAAAGAAGAGAGAATTGTATGTTTTGTTTACATGCAAATGAAAGAGTATGTTAGTTTATCTAAGACTTGCCTTATATAATTACAAGTAATGTAGAAACAACCTTAAACAAAACCATGAACTACAAGTGGTAATGGGTACAAGTTGTAAGAGTTGTAAGGTGTTCTCCTCCTCCCTAGGAGGAGGGAATGGTTAGAAGGAGGGGGGAGGGTACCATGATGTGCCAATTTAGGGAAAGTTAGAGTTGTAAGGGTATTTGGTGTTTATAACTAGAATGGAAGTAATCTTAATGGGATTTAAGGATTTAATTTGTGATTATATGTTGTATAATCGGCCATGGGTTTAATAAGTTTGAAAAATGATTTAATTTTGGGTATTGGGTATAAAAGTGGGTATATGTTTGAATATAGATAGGTATAGGTGCTTCCGTGTATGCCTAAATGTATTTTATTGCGAAACGTAGACGCTTTACATAACCAATAAAAATAAAACATGAAAAATTATAAATTATCCTCGTAATAATTATATAACACTTGCTTGACGTAAACTTTTACTTGTTTGATGTCTGTTTACGTTGAATGTTGATTTTTAGTTTATGCGATTTAACTAAACGATAAAAATTAAAAGCAAACACGTAAAACCCTAAAATAAATAATGGCAAGTATTGAGTCGTAAAATGACCTGAATTAACGAATTGTTACAGTCTTCCCCCGTTAAAGGAGCCTTGTCCCAAAGGCTCAAGATGCGGCACTTGTCGATGGTGCGGTTTTTATGAAGAGATGCGGATACTTCTTTCGGAATTGATCTTCACATTCCCATGTGAACTCATGACCTATCCTAGAGTTCCATTGAACTTTGATGATGGGGATACGGCTTTGCTTCAACTGTTTGACTTCACGATCCATAATCTCCATTGGTTCTTCAACGAAGTAAAGCTTATCATCAATGTGAATTTCATCTAACGGAATTGCCAACGGCTTGTCGAATAAACATTTCTTCAAAATGGATACGTGAAATGTTCTATGAACCCTGCTTAGTTGTTGAGGAAGTTCGAGTCTATAAGCAACGGTTCCACTTTGGCTAACACCTTAAAAGGTCAAATATACCTCGAGCTCAACTTCCCCCGTTTGCCAAAACGAATAACCCCTTTCCAAGGTGATACCTTCAACATGACTCTGTCGCCTTCTTAAAATCCCAAAGGCTTACGCCTCACATCAGCGTAACTCTTCTGGCGATCATGAGCGGCTTGGATTCTGCTCTTGATTTAAATGATCTTTTTAGTAGTCTCGTGAATAATCTCTGGGCCGATGAGTTGAGCATCTTCGACCTCGGCCCAGCAAATAGGCGATCAAAACTTCCGACCATAAAGTGCCTCGAATGGGACAGCTTTAATGCTAGTGTGATAACTGTTGTTATACGAAAATTTGATTAGCGGTAAGTGTCTATCCCAACCATTCCCAAAGTCTATCACGCAAGCGCGCAACATATCTTCTAGTATCTGAATGGTTCTTTTGCTTTGTCCATCAGTAGTGGATGGTAAGCTAGTACTCATATCCATACGGAGTACCCAAAGCCTTTTGAAATGTCCTCTAGAAATTTGACGTAAATCTACCGCCACGGTCACAAATGATCGAGACTGGTATTCAATGTCTCATGACCACTTCTTTTAAGTACAGTCTTGCTAATTTGTCCATAGAGTTATTTTCCCTTATCGGTAAAAAGTGTGCAGACTTGGTAAGTTGATCTGCGATTACCCAAATGGTATCATAACTACACTTGACGTCCTTGGGAGCTTGGTGATAAAATCCATGGTGATATTGTCCTACTTCCACTGAGGAATCTCAGGTTGCACCAACAAACCAGATGGTTTTTGATGTTCAGCTTTGACCTTTAGGCATGTCAAATACTTGCTAACATAAGTGGCAATATCGGATTTCATGTTGGGCCACTAGTATAATCTCTTCATGTCATGGTACATCTTGTCGGAACTCGGATGAACAGACTATTTTAACTTGTAGGACTCATGCATAATCAAAGTCCTTAGATCACCAAAGCATGGAAACCAACTTTTGTTATTCAAACACAATGTTCCGTCAGCACGCGGTTCCAACTTTTCTTTCCTAGGGTTTTCCAATTCCTTTAAAGTTTCTACCAGCATACCTCCCACATCTTCAGCCTCGAGGTTTTCTAGTTTTCTTGCCTCAGTCTGAGCTTCTAAAATTTGCTTGGGAAGATCCAAACCAATAGTCATCACTAAGGCTCGAACCCGTAATGGCTTAATTCATTATTTTCTGCTTAAAGCGTCAGCCACTACATTTGCTTTCCTCGGGTGATAACAAATTTCGCAATCGTAATCACTGAGCAATTCCAACCAACGATGTTGTCTCATGTTCAACTCCTTCTGATCAAGGATGTGTTGTAAACTTTTGTGATCAGTGAACACGGTACACTTTGTTCCGTACAGATAGTGCCTCCAAATCTTTAGAGCGAACACTACTGCTCCTAACTCCAAGTCATGAGTTGTATAATTCTTCTCATGAATTTTTAGTTGTCGTGATGCATAAGCAATCACCTTCTCATTTTGCATTAAGACAACACCTAATCCTTTATGCGAAGCATCGCAATAAACAATAAAGTTCTCAGCTCCTTCAGGTAAAGCCAAGATAGGTGCACTACACAACTTTTCTTTCAATAGTTGGAATGTTGTTTCTTGTTTATCACCCCAATCAAACTTGACCTTCTTCTGGGTTAGCTTGGTTATTGATTTGGCGATCTTGGAAAATCCTTCAATGAACCTTCGATAGTAACTGGTAAGACCTAAAAATTGATGAATCTCCATTGCAGTCTTAGGAGATGCCCAATCTTTAATAGACTCGATCTTGGCGGGATCCACGTGAATGCCCTTACTGTCTATCACGTGACCGAGGAACTGCACTTTGGGAATCCAAAATTCACACTTAGAAAATTTGGCATACAACTCCTCTTTCTTGAGCAAGTCTAAGATTAATTTAAGATGCTCTTCATGTTCTTGCTTGCTATTTAAGTAGATCAGAATATCATCAATAAAGACAATCACAAACTTGTCAAAGTATGGCTTGCACACCCGATTCATGAGGTCCATAAATACAGCATGTGCGTTAGTCAAACCAAACGGCATTACTTGAAATTCATAATGGCCGTAACGAGTTCTGAAAGCGATCTTCGGGATGTCTTCTTCACGAACTCTCAGCTGATGATAACCCGACCTCAAGTCGATCTTCGAGTAGACACTCGACCCTTGAAGTTGATTGAATAATCGTTAATTCTTGGAAGCGGATAACAGTTCTTCACCGTTAGCTTATTTAATTCCTAGTAATCGATGCACATCCGGAATGATCCATCCTTCTTCTTGACAAACAAGACCAGAGCTCCCCAAGGTAAGGAACTGGGTCTTATAAAGCCTTTGTCGAAAAGTTCCTGTAGTTGATCCAACAATTCTTTCATCTCGGACGGGGCTAATCGATAAGGCGCCCGTGATACAGGTGCAACACTAGGTATCAAATCGATTTAAAATTCCACTTGTCGAGTTGGTGGAATACCCGGCAAGTCCCCGGGAAATACTTCGGGGAAATCTCGAACAATCGGTATGTCTTCAAGTCGCTTCTCCTTCGACTTGTCTTCAGCCTTCTTTGTAGTAACATGTGCCAAAAAGACATAGCATCCTTTCAGCAAATACTTCTGAGTTTTGGTACACGAGATGATGTTTAATCAAGACTCGTGCCCGTTGTTGCTTCCGTTACCACGAACAATTAAGATTTCATTCCCAAAAGGAATACGAATGATCTTCCCATCACAGACAATCACAGCATGATACTTTGCTAACCAATCCATACCAATAATGACATCAAAACTACCAAGTTCTACGGGCATTAAATCGATGTTGAATGGATGATTTAAGAAGTTTAAAGTGCAACCTCGTATGATAGTATTAACTCTAATTATTTTCACGTCGGCTAGTTCGACATCATAATCATGGTCTAATGCATTTGGAATGATATCAATTAGGGAACTAAATGCAGTAGACACAAAACTCCTATCGGCACCAGTATCAAACAAGATAGAAGCATAGCGGTTGTTTAGAAGGAACGTACCTGTAACGACATTGGCATCCGGGTTTTTCTCAGCATTTCCTACTGCATAAGCCCTTGCAGTTGCTCCACCATTTCTAGCTTGGTTTCCATGATTGTTATCTTTCAACTTACGGCAATCCCTCTTGAAATGGCCCTAAGCTCCACACTCAAAGCAAGTGACAACCCTTTGATTTGCCCTTGGGGCTCTCTGATTGTTAGCAGTAGCAGCTGGACTCCTATAGTCCCAGGCCAGATGGTCAGCCCTCTTGTAGTTGGTGCACTTGGGAGCACACTGCCCATCGTGATGGTAGTTGCATTTAGGGCACAGAGGTTTAGATCCTCCGAACACTTTTTTCTCCCCATGCCTAGCAGTATAGGCCCTTGCCACGTTTTGCCTTTTAAAAGGCTGTTGTTTATTCTGGTTGTTTCTTGAGTTGTCATCAAGCTTCCTTTTGTTTTCAGCTTGACGGTCAGCAAAAGTACGGATCTTCTGATCCATCAGCTCAGTTGCAAACTCAATTTCATCCTGCATTGTCTTTGGCTTAGAAGCCATCACACTTCCCTGAATCATGTCAGGAAGTCCACTGACGTACGTCTCGACCTCATCAGATTCTTCAGGAAACATTCTTGAGCACATCAGTGCCAACTCTTGAAAACGTTAGTTATAGCTCAACACATCAGTACCTTTAACCTTTAGATTCCAGAGTTCAATCTCTAGCTTCTTGATCTCGCCTCTTGGGCAGTACTTATCAGTCATCGTCTTTTTTAATGTTTTCCATGGCATGCCATATGCTGCATCGTGACCAACAGTCTTGACTTGGGAATCCCACCACGTTAGAGCATTTCTAAGGAGAGTGCAAGTAGCAAATTTGATCTGGCACGCGACGGTGTAGTTGCTAATATGGAATAACGACTCCATCTTTTCAAACCATTGAGTTAAGCCAACAAATCCTTCAATATCATTGAAATTAAGGGGTTAGCATTTCAAGAAGTCACTGTAGGTGCACTCACGAGCAGCTCGCTCTATCCTTCTGCTGCCAGTTCCTGAATCACGGTTGTCATCTCCATTTCTGCTTTGGTTTGCTTCATGTTCTGCCAATGCGTCGGCCACACTTTGGGCTACCAGTACCTTAATGGAGGCATCAGACATAGGGGTGGTGGTTCTCTTTGGAGGCATTTTCTTCAAAATCACAAGAAAATATAATACACGTTAGATTTTATACAATCATAAACGCGACATGACATATGCACAATAAATAAAATAAGATCATAACACATAGTGAAATATACAACCAAAGTGAGATCAACAATGACATAAATAAATCGACATTCATACATAACAATATCGATAATCATACATGATAGTACTGATTACAACATGATCAGTACATATGAGATACAAAATGAAAATACGGTCCTAAGGCAATGCTAGCTGGGAGTTACCCATAATACTTAGCATGCCATACAAGATAGCTAAAGATGAAACAAAATCTCTATAGCCTACTAGCTGGGAGTTACCCATAAAACTTAACAGGCTATGCGTGATAGCTAACAAATGATACAATACTAACAGTTACTACCAGCATTAGCTGGTCCATCATGAGGTCCTGCCTCTATAGTGCGCACTAGCTCTCTGAACCTGTCGTGCTCGTGCAGAATGTGGCTCGTCTCTCTCATAAGAAGAAGCCAACAAGCAAAAGTATCTCCTCTCTCTCGTCAATAAAGAAACCTAAGCTCTCAACAAAGCTCGGTCATCCTGTGCGTCCTCGCAACACACCTGGAGCTCCGCTCATGAGTCTCCTGCCTCTAAGTAGTAGCAAGATCTGTAACCCTCTCATTGACCTCCCCTACGGCGGTCTTCTCTCTACTCTCAGAAGCACAGATACTAGCATCCACAGTATCAATAAATCCATAGTCAACCCTATGGGCTAGAGTATGTCTAGCCTGCCTAGCAGCAGCAGCTGACGAACTCTCCCCAACCTCAAACCTACCAGTAGGAGCAGTGAAACGAGCTCTCTTTCGAAGCGGCATGTTCACCTCAGGAAGATCATCTCTATGAGTAGTAGATGGTAGCAACAGTGGTGGTGATGGTATCTTTAATGGATGGTGGGTGGATGGTGATGCAGCTCTTTACTGAATCATAGCTGCTCTGTAGCCCAATAGTGCCTCAGCATAAGTAAGGCTAGTATGGGTAGGTGGTGATGGTAGAGGTAATGGTGGGGATGGTATAAGTAGTGGTGGAGATGGTATCTGTGGGATTGGAGATGATCAATGTGATAATGGAGATGCTGGTGGTGATGATGAAGGTAGTACAGCAGCAACCGCGGTAATGAGTGCCTTAGTAGCAGCTGACATCGGTGTCTGGAGTCGGACAGATATCCTAGCCCTGCGAAGTCTAGGTGATGGTAAAGGTGGTGTGGGTGCAGACTCGTCTGTCTCAAATGCCTTTGTATCCTCAGTTGAGGGTACATGGTCAACAACAAGTAATGTAGTAGAGTCGGTCGGAGCTAGATGCTCCTACTCCTCATCGTCCTCATCCTTAGAGGCCTCCTCCTCATCCTCGTCATTAGCATCATCCCCGGAGGACTCCTCCTCATCCTCTCCTCCATCAGCAAGATAGTCAGCAGGATCCTCCTCGGGATCCTCCTCTGGATCCTTCTCTGGATCGGAGTCAGCAACATAGCCCGGTGATATAGCTGTAGGTGAAGCATCGGCTGGTAAAGGCTGATCCTCAATAGGTGCCTCATCGTCAGATGGTACCAAGTACTCCGGGTACTCTAGTCCAGGTACATAATCTGGTGAAGGTGGGTGCTCAGGACCAGGTACATAGTCCGGTGATGGTGGGTGCTCAGGACCAGGCACGTAGTCCGATGATGGTGGTGCATGTTCTGGAAGCTGTGGTGCCTCCACAGGTGCCTCTGGCTCCTCATCGGATACCCACTGGAATCTCCATGGCTCAAAATTAGAATAAACAGACGTGTAGGTAACTGTCAAAGATGACATGACTGATGAAACAATAAAATAAACTTATATAAGTATAATATATAAGACATGTATAGTAATATACGTAATATAATATAAGTACGTATATAGATCATGTAAGCATCTAGTATAACCAACTAATGCAACCAAATAGTGAGTGCATGTCCCGTGAAAAACTTTTGTGTGATGCAATGTTTGAAAACGGTTGTAGTCCAAGCAAAACATTTGACCTGGTTCTCTATAACCTTGGTCTAGATACCAATCTGTAACACCCCCAAATTGGGTCGCAGCGGAATAAGGGTCTGAGAGTGTTACTTTATAGATCAATAGCACACTATGAGATAACAACCTCTATATGAGTCGTTTGAAAATGATACATTGGATTAAATAAATTGTTTGTTACAAAAGTCCGAAGCTTAATTTGTTCATCCTTGAAAATGTAAAGATTTTAATACATAACAGATATTCCCAAAATTTAATGCACATAAATCTTTATAGTAATGTGACTCCAAAATGATGACCACCAATGTATCTTTGTTTCTTGTACCTTATTGACCTGAGAAAAACATGCTTTAAAACGTCAACATAAAGTTGGTGAATTCACATGTTTAAGTAATGAATAAAGTAGGACCACAAGATTTTAAAGTGTAAGATATGTAACACATACAATATCTCAAAATGTAATTATGCCTGCGCTAAGCTCATGACACTGAAGCTACAACATGTATGTATGTGCAAATTAATGCCAATAATGTGCCCGTGTAGATGTTCAACCCTCAACGTCCAAATCCAACATGGTATACGTCCGTTAGTTCGGTACCGCCGAAACTAGTGAGCGCTGCTCACCCGAACGGGGATGTCAATCCCAAATAGATTTATTCATAACATTCGCACTTGCAACCAGTAATTAACAGTTCATGATTCATGGGCATAGTGGGTTATAGCTACTTAGGCAAACTCGTAATTTGTTTAAAGTGTACTTGCGTCCAAATGTAAAACAATGCATGTTTCTCACCCCAAAAGTTATAAATCATTGTAATTGTATAAAAATGGAGCTATGAACTCACCTCAAGTGAATGGATTGATTATATAAATCAAGTAAGCGAAATGTCTCGCGAAATCCGAATGCAACCTAATTAATTATAGGTCGTATGAGTATAATGTATTTAATGTAAATACAACATCATAAGTTATAGAGTTACACCACCACCTAATAGCTTTTGTTTAATTTAAAAAGTCAAAACAATGCTTACATTATACTTGTTAAATAAATGTTTACGTATTTGTATCCGTAAAGAAAATATTATTGTTGTCCGACAATTGATTATTTGTTAATAATACTTGATTTAATATCTTCATTATTTATATAATGATATTATATAAATATTTTAATTGTTTTATAAAATAATATTTATAAAGTTAAAAACATATATAATTATTATGTAAGTGATATGACATTATTTCTTAAGGTTTTTATAGCCCAAACAGACCCGAAAACACTCGTAAACCACTTTTTATATTTCTATCAGATTGTTATATTTTTATTAAAATTACAAAAATTATTTATAAAAATTAATTAGTGTTATAATTTTTATTTATCCGAAATCTTTAAAAACTCATAACTTACTCATTTTAACTCCGTTTCACTTGTTCTTTATATGTATGGAATCATGACGAGATAAGCTATTCAAATAAAATACTCATAGATTTTTATAAAATTTGTGTCGAAACAGTAAATTCAAAACAATTTATAAAATTATTTTTATAACTTTAAATCTAACGAAAATCATATCTCCTTCGTTATAGCTTCGTTTTTCGGGTTTCTTATATGCTTGGAATCCTCATAACATGTACTGTCATCGTAAAATATCCATATATTTTTATCATATCTGAAACAGTGCTAGTTTTTATAAAACTACTTTTATAAAAACACTTTTATATATTTAATTATCGTAATCTTATAAATATCATAACTTCTTCGTTATAGCTTCGTTTTTCGAGTTCTTTATATGCTTGGATTCTTTATGAAATGTAATGTTATATAATAATACTTCTAGAATTTATAAATGAAGCAGATGCGGTCAACGAGCGAGTCAACGTGACAAATACACTTGGCGCTTATTTTTCGGCAACAAATTTCTGTGGCTGATTGGGCTAAAATTCGCATTACACATTAAAGAATGTGAATACTTTATATTTTAAGAAACTGTAAAGATGACTGTCAGTATGTCGTTGACTTCATATACCCAATAAAAGGTATTACAACATCTCCATACTATGACACTTGCAATAGTATGCACATGTGAGATAAGACACTCATCATATCATTCAAATCCTTCATAATTTGTGAATTTGAAACAAGTATTCGGAAAGTTTACTCAGAAGACTATTTAGCTGTCTTGTAAAGAATGAGTTAAGAATGTTGAAAACATTAGATTTCAACTTACTAATTAGTCTTATGCGTATCTGTTTTATTAGTATTTAGATAATTGAGATTGTAAGACAATTTTTACTTTCTGATGAATAAAGATACGTGGTATTTATTTTTCATACATATAATAATTGTTGTCCTATATTTGCATGTTTAATCCTTGGATGATTTTATCATTCTAAATATGTCCATTGTCGGGTAACAATATGGGAATATTGTTACATTAAGGCAAATTTGAGTGTTGGTTATATTATTTAAATACATGAATGGTTCCCGCCAAACTCATATGTTACTCACAAGGGATGCATATTGGACACCCCAACCTTCGAATGTTTACTGTTGGATCCTTGTCATGAGTAAGATATCGAAAATGGTTAAATAAGTCATCCTTAGACTTGAGATGCAAACAAGTTCTGCATGTGTGGATATCACTTTTTGATTATAAGTCAAACGCTAACCTGAAAATGGTAGTTATAAAGGCTATTCTTAGAAGTGATGTGAAGTAGCATCCACAACACTTGTAGTCAATAAAGAATTTGTTCCTCCACTTGATATGTGTGGAATGATACCATGGCGCCTCTCCAGAATTAATCAGATAATTATATGGTCGTACCCAAAGGGTAATTCAAGATGATTCTTGATTACATTTGGTATATCTGAATTAATTTCGATAACGAAAATCTAAATAGTTAAACTATATGAAATGAGTTGGGATCCATATCCATGGTTTAATGGTATCTGTAACAAAGGGATGATAATAGCAAGTAATACATAACCATTATACTGAGAGTGTTCTTGAAACTTCATCTCAGGTATTTCTAGTTTTAAAAACAAATGAGAGTGTTGCTAGACGTTTCCGTTGTTAGTATAAATGGAATCTGCTACTCCAACTCCCAAGTGGGAGTTATTGGAATATGTTAGTTAGATTCACATGTTATGCAACTAGAAGTATGTGAGCCTATTGGGGGCACACACGTTAAGACACGAAGAGTACGTTTATTAAACATTTAATATTTATTTTATATTATTAAAGGTTTAATATGCTTCACGAAATATTTTAAATAACCGATAGTTAGCATTATGATTTTATAACTAACTTAACGGGTATTTAAATATATAAACCGAATGGACTAAAATTGACAAAACCCGAACCCTATGGACCCTTTTGGAGGCCGGACCCTAGGAGGTTCTAGAAGGGGTTTTGGATCAAGTTTGGAATTGATCTGTGATAAGGATTATGAATTATGATAAACTAAGGAATTATTTGTTTCCTAGTTTATCTACAACTAGGGTTGAGGTGCTATACAAATACCTCTTCCTTTTCCCTCATAATCATTCATTCACTCGATCCCACACATCACAATCATAACAGACGACACATGTCGTTCCTCAATAATTCCTACGCTTGAATGCATGGGACAAAAACCTACACCTATACCTATGACATCAAAGCACAATATATATCCATGCATAGTTACATGAATGATAACCTTTTAATGCATGCATACTTTTTCTATTGTGTTCGACGAGCAGTACATATCCCTAGGGGATTTGATCGTGTGATGTCAAGATCCAAGAGTTTCTACACTTGTAGTTTGGGTTTTTTGGTTTTCAGTTTTTGGATTTCTACCTCAACTGATTTTCACCTTTATTAGGGTTTCTTGATTTTCGGTTCGAGCTACAAGGATGGTTTCGATACTATCTACTAGAGAGTATTACACGTGGTGTATGAGAGACGTGAAGTGACGACTAGCATCGTGACGTATTTGTTTGACGTGTTGTATGAGCAACCATAGAGATGATAACTTAATCACTAAGATTCAAGATCAAGATTCCCGTTTATTGATTTTTATCATTAAACATAAAGGTTAGTATTACTTACTTTATTTGTGTGTTAATTTTTAATATCAAACTAGATCCATCTGCTGCGTACTCGTAGGTAAATGGTTTACTAGTTGTTAAATCCCAACACCTCTTGCTCTAAAAAATTAAAAATTAGGGTTTCAAGAATTTTTGGGGTTTTTTGTTTAAAGTTGTTTTTTAGTCAATTAACTGGGTTAATTAATAGATCTGGGTTTAATTGTGACTTTTGAGAAAACGCCTAATTTTTTTGAGAAAAATTAAGGTTTGTGGAATTTGAGGCTTTTGATTTTTAAAGGCTTTTGGTGATCAGTTAACTATTATTAGTTGGTTAATTGGTAACTATTATTAGTTGGTTAATTGGTGATCTTGGTTGATTCTTAGAAAGTTCTGGGTAAAACCTTAATTCTTGAAAGTAGGGTTGATTGATTTGGGAATTAAAGGTTTTTGGTTCTTATTATCCTTTGATTAAGTGAATCAAAGGATAGTGAGAAAGTCTTTCGCTGGTGTATTGCTGTTTGCGTGCTCTGTAACACCTCTTGCACTCTCTTTAATTATGTCTTTACTTTCTTATTTAGACTGTTGGAGGATAGGTAGAGGCACTATTGAGAAGTTAGGATTGAGGTTGTGACAACCGTGACCAAATCAGGTTAGTTTAACCGTTAGTGTTGACTTGAGTATTCGTTACTATATGATTAAGTGATTTACGTGATATAATATATGTGTGATATGCTAGAAGTGAGTAATTGAGTCATTTCATTTCACTTTATAAGGGTGATTATGAAAATGAATGTTTAATAATGGTTACGCTATTTTAGTGTTTGTGTAATTAATGTTGCATGCGTCGTTAAATGTCGGTTCAAGTTTAACTAATAATCAAGGTCCGTTGGTATGTTTTGTAAGTTAGCAATAATAATATTTAGAAAATACAACTTTTGTCTGTTATGGTATTTCTATTAGTCTTAAATGTATAAGTAGAAATGTTAATTAAGGAAGTAATAATAGACTGAATTATAAATGTGTCATGTTTTAAATAAATATATAATATAAAGTTAAAAAAAGAAAAAAAAGTATGTGTGTATATAGGGGCAACCGAAAAAAAAGAAAAATAAATAAATAAATAAAGGGTTGTTTGAGTCGGCTTAGGAGAAGAAAAAAAAGAATTTTTTTATATTTATCCCAACACAAGTATTTATATCCCCCTAAATCACTTTTTCTTCTCCCTTGGTTTTGGTTCGGTCGACACCCACAAGAAGTGAGAAACCATCAAAAATTTTCAAAGAAAATTTAGGAGTAAGATCGTAAGAATTCGTGTTAAAAGGTTTTGGTATGATACATAAACTTATTATTTTTAATTAAATTAAATTGTGTAACTTTAATTGATGGAAAAATTAGGGTTTATAAATCTCTGTAATTAATTATATATGAACATAAAATCTTGATTTGAAATTAATTAGTAGGTTGATCATGCGTTTAGTTAGGTCTAGATTGCGTTAAAATCGAAATTAGGGTTAAGCAGAATTTTAGGTCGGATTGATCGGGGAATAACTAGATGATAACAACGAGTTAGATCATGTTTTTGGAGTCTAAAATTATCTACAAAGTGTCTACTTTCTGAAAAACTAGGCCTCAAGAGTTAAGAATAAATGGAAGTTAGTCAAAATATTTTTACAAGATTCATTGTCGAATCTGAGTTTTCTGAACAGATTTGGGTCTTGTTGGTGAGTTCAAAAACCTCATCAAATATTTGAATAAATTTATGAAATTAAATCTGGTATGAGTTTTAGGTGTCTAGTAACCCTAATAAAATTTTCAAAGCTTTTTAAGATGTCTAAGTATTTTTAGAAAAATCTAACATTCGGGTGTGCGATCATATCATTTTCTGAACAGTTTGTGTTATTGATTTTATTAAAAATAGTAATGCTTATCTATAATTCATAAAAAAATTACAGTAACTACATAACTCTTTGAAGTTGAAGTGGTTAGAATTTGGAAGTCAAAAGAGGTAATTTAGTATTTTATAAAAATTCGTGAAGTGACCTCAATTTTCTATAATAATCTAGAATTTAGAGCTTTTAAGTAAAACATAGTTTAAGTATAATTAAAGTGTGGGATCATGTCGGGATGGACCATGAGGGTATATACAACCATTAGAAGTCCATCATTCGAAGGTTACATAGATAAGGCCGTAAAGCCGTTATCATGTGTAACTTGGTTATCGTTTATTATGTAGATGTTGGACTTTGTGCGTGCTTTGTGATATTTGAGGTGAGTTCTCGTAGCCCCTTTTTAAATTGTTTTCTCGGGGTGAAAATGGTACTTAACTTGTTTTAAAATGTTTTAAATGCTGTGTTTAAATTATTTTAAAATGTTTTGAAAGAGGGTGTAGTTACATTGTTATCTGTGTGGAACATCTGTGTGTACTATCTGTGTGGAACATCTGTGTGTGCTTGGAAGTATGAGTTGCTTATGCCATTCCAGCCTAATTATGTAACTCATGATGATGGAACATGATCCTTAAAGCCATCTTATGTGCGTACTGTGTGATTTTATGGTTATTGGTTGATTATGAGTAAGAACCACGGATGCCCTACTTTTACTTTATTGTTGTACACAGCTATTTAACTGTTTTTTGTTTAAACCTACGAGCTCACCAACGTAATGTTGAAATTTTAATGTATCCATTTTCAGGTGATATTAGTGAAGCTTAAGGAGATATGATTGCCTAGTAGCGAGACCCTAGGAATCTTGCATTGGAGTCTTTCTTACTATCATTTGCATTTCGTATTTTAATACTTTAGATATTTCATATTTGGTACTTTGTCGATTTGTTTCATTTTATATGACTATGTATTGTTATGTTACGACTAACCTCGATACAAGTCCCCTCTTGTGTCAGGTGTTGTCATGACATTTTGATTTTTAATTGCATTTAGTTATTCTCTATTATGACATCAATATGTTGTGACGATCCCTCTCTTGTTACGCCTTGCGATTTCGCCTTGGCGAGGTGTGACAAATTGGTATCAGAGCCATTAGTTATAGAGAAGTAGGTGATTTGACCTAGACTATAGCCTAAGTACCTTCATATAGCTGCATAATAGGAACCATGTATGGTATAGTTTATGTATTTTTCATTTTCTTCTTTTCTATGAGTTTTATCTCGACCTACGGGATACTCTATATCAGAAGATCTAGAAGAGGAGCCAATTGAGGAGGAGCCTCTCGAGGAACCGAATGAGGAAGTGTAGTTAGAAGAGTCGGAGGAGGAGGCCGACTCAGATCACTTGTCGGATGCTCGTAGCAGGACTCGACCCGCGGAGTCGGGTGACTCTTGCAAAAGCAAAGTCAAACCCAAGTGAGGCCCATCATAAGCTTATCCCGTCTTTTACCTCGACACATTGCTATTATCGATGATTTCTTTAGGATATTTTTCATTTTAGGGCACTATGAGACTTTCGTTTTCTTTTTATCATTATGGATTTTAACTTTATATAAATAAATATTGCTTTGATGGAACATCGTGTTTGTGTTATATTGGGATCGTGTAAGATTTACTATGTGTTATATGTAATATTTGTGTGTTATCATTGAGATGTGTAGTCTTGGAAGTAAGTATACATGTGAAAGGATGCAATTATAGTTATAGTGGCCAACATAATTATACAGGCATCACACACACGGACTTGTGACCATGATTGCATTGATTGGTGTTTGCTTGTTAGGTGGTAGTGTAGGATGTTGTGTTATGTGCGATTGTGTTATGAATGATGCAATGACTCTGAGTTATGTGTGTGTTCAACATTTAATTTTGAGATTTGTGCAGGTTAGTTCTCGCAGATCTGCGCGGTGTCGCTTGACAGTGACCTAATGAATTGAATGCAAAGTCTTGGTGATTTCATTAGATTGAGGTCTCAGGTAGGGTTAGTGTAGTGTCTATGGCGCACGCTATAGATGTGTATGCTCCGAAATCGAGAGAGAGTCTGATATCTTGTATAGAGTAAACGTAGAAGTGTCGTCGAAATAAGCTTGTTTGAGCAAGTTATTAGCTTCATAAACTCTTCGTAGAGAATAGACAGAGTCTCGCGTGTATCTATCATTTTTATCTCTATTGATCAACTTTCTTTACAAGATTGATGTATAGAGTGAGAAGAGAGATGGAATAACAGTCTTTTCTCGTTTTGACAATGTAAGAATGTACTTCTGCTAACTGTGGTACTTTCGATACCAGTAGCTGTCTGTAGTTAATCAATATGTTCTTATGTGAACGATATCACACGACTTTGAGTGACGAGTATCGAGAGCGTGTGTCATCTTAAGAGTAGTATCTGATGGTGATGAGATGATGAGAAATTCTGAGATTAGTATAACTACATATTGGCTCATCAGTTATGTAAGAGACGGTGCTTCGTTGTGCGTATAGTAACTCAGTTTGATAAACCATCTGTTGTTCGACACCAAATGCTCTGATACGGTCTCTCACGAAGCACTGTCAACGTTTATCGTCGCTAAAAACCGGTTGTCTCTCTGGTAGTTCTGTGTCCAGATTTTCTCCTTGTGAGCGGAATGCGTCCACGTGTGTAATGTTCCAAGAACTATATATCTGATAGTCTTCTTTTTGCTTGGTTATATAAGTAACTATAGATATGTGTCATGGTATGTGTCTTGTTGTATGATAGTGAGCATCATGCTTCCGAATATCGATACTAGATGAATTGAGCGCGTCACTTAGTATAAAGTAGTAACACAAGACGCACGCGCGTTCAGTAATCACGAACTGTTCTAGTGTCATTAATAGCTTAGGCAGAAAGATCTCCACTCTCGTGAGAATGATTGTTCTACTCTCGCACGCGCCACAACGATCGCTGATACTAGAGAGTTACATAAAGCCTAGTTGGTTGCTCATGCTTATCGATGGCTCTATACTAATACTCTTAGTGTGTGTGATAAATATCCGTTCTGTGTGTAGTAATTTGTATCACTGAGGTGTAGCATAGAGACTATATCTTGCTTAGAAAGTGTGCTATCTTAGATGATAGTAAGTTGGGCAGTAAGACTCGTCTCTATATAGGACGCAGAAGATGAAGTTAGATTTATCAGTGTGAGTCAGTTGTTATAAGTAGTTAAGAATAGAGTGATATGATCTAGTGAAGCATAATTCATGTTGTGATAGAGTGATCTGAGATGATCTTACGCGAGAGAATAACAGATCAGTGTCTGTTGAAGAGATTGTTGAGTGAGTGTAATGATGTTAGTCTCGAAACTTCCAGAAGCTGTTCGATTTGTTCTTAATAGATATGAGTACTGTGATGTCTTAAATGTAGAATAGACGCATATGTGTTGTGTGTTTATTCAGTCAATAAGTGTATGTAGTAGAGAGTTTTTTTTATATGCTGTGTTTTCGTATGATAGTGGTACATTTTGTATGTGAAGATGTTAGTATAGTAGAAGTCCAGTGATATGTAGTTGAAATCTGATGTAGTTGCTGTGAGGTAATGTATACGCTCTAGTCGAGGAAAGTACTCAAAGACTGTATCTAGAGTGTGTTAGATCAGAGCTGTCCTCTAGTATTATAGCATAGTAGAGAATAGAGTAAAAACCTGCAATCATGATTACATATGTAAGTAGAGGATCCAAGTAAGTTTTACCGATAAGGTATGATTGTTAAGGATGGAGATGAGTCTCAACTATTCAGATGATGATAATGATGGGGTAGATTTTGGCGCTCTGTAGTGGATGATTGCAGAACGGTATATTTATTAGTGTATTGGACTTGTTGAGAAAATGACTCATAATAGGATAGACTCGCGCTCGTCTGCGCGATATGTTGCATGAGATGCCATGCAAGAGTTCAGAGAGTAGTGATGTACAAGTTCATCAGTATCGAGATAGTGTGTTGAGTCTCTACTGATAGGTCAACTGTGTGTCTCTCTCGTTGTGTTCATGTGTATAGGTGAGATTAGATGTAGCTATCTGTTCGTGAGAAGACTATGTCTTCCACTGTGTGGTGTATCGCGCTCTCGTCATGGTGTTTCGCATGATGTTGCCTATCGTCATCTAGAATTCGCGTGCGCATAGCTATATTAGTGTACTAGATTGATTCTATCTCTGATCTTACTAGTGTGAGTGACTCCGCTGGACTCGCAGTGAAAGTGCGTCATGATTGAAAATCTAGTGTTGTGTAATCTTGATCGTTGTGTAGAAACTTCATGCTTTGGTACTATCGCTAGTGTGAGACTCGCGCTCTTAGTTATGTCGCGCCGCTCACAGTCGGGTTTGTAGCAACTCTAGTTTTCTTTCAATCAAAAGTTCTTTAATGTTTAATCTTTCTTTGCCATTGATCTTGTGGTTTCATCCATGGAATGATCTAGGGATCCTACACCTTTGGTTTGATATTCATTTGCTACCGCATTATTTGATTTTGGAGCTGATTTTAGTTTTGTTTCCACTAAATTTGTGCCCCTATTAAATGTGAAGCCTAGTATTTTAAGACCTAGTTATGTGATTGAAGTAGCTATCAGTAAACAGGTAGAAATTGATAGGTTTATCCGAGTGTGCGTTTTAGAGCTAGGAGTTTCCTTATTCACTATAGATTTGATACCGTTTAGCCATGAAAGCTTTGATGTTATTGTGAGGATGGATTGGTTATCGAAGCATAAAGCTGAGATAGTTTGCCATGAGAAGGTAGTTCGAATACCGTTGGCAAAGGGCGAGGTACTTCAGGTTCAAGGAGAGTGAACCGAAGAAAATCTGAAATCCCTAAAGAGTACGAAAGCAAACAAACAGAAATTAGAAGACATCCCGATTGTGCGAAACTCCCCCGATGTATTTCCTGAAGACCTATCGGGATTACCCCCTCACTGACAAGTTGAATTTCGCATAGACTTAGTCCTTGAAGCGTCATCGATTGCTAAGTCTCCGTATCAATTAACACCTTCAAAAATGCAAGAATTGTCCGAACAACTCCAAGAGCTGCAAGACAAGGGTTTTATTCGACCAAGTCACTCTCCATAGGGAAGCACCTGTATTGTTCTTCAATAAGAAGGATGGTTCATTTAGGATGTGCATAGGGTGTCGAAAATTGAACAAACTAACCATTAGGAACCGTTACCCTATCCCTAGGATCGATGATTTATTCGACCAACTTCAAGGATCGTGTTATTTCTATAAGATAGATCTCTGTTCTGGCTATCATCAGCTAAGAGTGCACGAAGCAGATATTCCAAAGACTGCCTTTAGGATACGGTATGGACACTTTGAGTTTACGGTTATGCCTTTTGGGTTAACCAATGCACCAGCAGTTTTCATGGACTTAATGAACCGGGTGTGCAAGCCGTATCTAGACAAGTTTGTCATCATGTTTATCGATGATATCTTGATCTAATAAAAGTCTAAGGCGGATCACGAGGTTCATCTGAAGTTAGTTCTGGAGCTGCTCAAGGAGAAGTTGTTATGCTAAGTTTTCTAAGTGTGAATTCTGGCTACAAGAAGTGCATTTCCTTGGGCATGTAGTAGACAAAAACGACATTCTTATGGATCCTAGTAAGATTGAAGCAGTGAAGAATTAGAAAGCACCTAAATCACTGTCAGAGATACGTTCATTCTTAAGATTGGCAGGTTACTACCGACGTTTCATCACAAATTTCTCCAAGATTGCCAAACCTCTAACCTCGTAAACGCAAAATAACAAGAAGTATGAGTGGGGCACATAACAGGAAGAATCCTTCCATACATTGAAGGATAACTTATGTAATGCTCTAATTTTGACACTTCTCGATGGACCGGACGACTTTGTGCTATATTGCGACGCTTCAAATCAAGGATTCAGATGTGTGCTTATGCAAAGGGGTAAGGTGATTGCATACACATCTCGATAACTAAAGATTCATAAGAAGAACTATACCACTCACGATTTAGAACTGGATGTGGTGGTTTTTGCTCTCAAGAACTGAAGGCATTATTTATACGAGATGAAAAGTGTTATTTACACGGATCATAAGAGTCTTCAGCATATATTTGACTAGAAGGAGTTAAATATGCGTCAGAGGCGATGGATTGAGTTGTTTAGTGATTACGATTGTGAGATTCGTTATCACCTAGGAAAGGCGAATGTAGTGGCTGATGCATTGAGTAGGAAGGAAAAAGTTAAACTGAGACGAGTACGAGCCATGTCTATGACAATTCAGTCAGGTGTCAAGGACAAGATATTAGTAGTGCAGATGGAGGTGTCCAAGGTAGAGAACGCGCCAGCAGAAATGTTGCGTGGCCTGGACCAACAAATGGTAAGGAAGGAAGATTGCGGTTTATACTTTATGGACCGAATTTGGGTTCCATTGGTAGGAAGTACAAGGACATTAATTATGGACAAAGCTCATGCATCAAGATACTATGTTCATTCTGGAGCGGATAAGATGTATTATGACCTTAGAGATATGTACTGGTGGCCAGGTATGAAGAAGGATATAACTACTTATGTTAGCAAGTGTCTGACTTGTTCAAAGGTGAAGGCTGAGCATCAAAGACCTTCAGGTCTGTTGCAGCAGCTAGAGATACCTAAGTGAAAGTGGAAAAGAATAACTATGGACTTTATTACAAAGTTGCCAAGATCTAGTAGATGGTATGACACGATTTGGGTAATAGTCGATAGATTGACTAAGTCAGCCTATTTTCTGGCTATACGCGAGGACTATAAGATGAAGAAGATAACAAGACTATACATTGATAAAATAGTAGCAAGGCATGGAGTGCCTGTGTCAATCATCTTTCATCGAGATGGACGATTAACTTTATAGTTTTGGCAAACGTTGCAGAAAGCGTTAGGAACGCGATTGGATATGAGTACGACCTATCATCCTCAGACCGATGGGCAAAGTGAGCGTACTATTTAGACTTTGGAAGATATGCTTAGAGCATGTGTGATATATTTTGGAGGTAGTTGGGATACTCATCTTCCTTTAGCTGAGTTTTACTATAATAATAGTTATCACTCTAGTATTCGATATGCACCGTTTGAGGCCTTATATGGAAGGAAGTGTAGGTCACTGTTCTTTGGGCTGAAATTGGAGAGAGTTGGTTAATTGGACAAGAAATGGTACAAGAAACTACTGATAAAGTGGTGCAGATTAAGGAAAGGCTCAAGGCGGCCAGAGATCGTCAAAAGAGCTATGCAGATAATCAACGTAAGCCATTAGAGTTTAGTGTTGGTGATCAAGTGTTATTGAAAGTGTCACCTTGGAAAGGTGTAGTGCGATTTGATAAGAAGGGCAAGTTAGCACCAAGGTATGTAGGACCATTTGAGATCGTTGAGAGGATCAGTTCTGTAGCTTATCGACTAAGATTACCTCAAGAATTGAGTAGTGTACATGACACATTTCACATGTCAAACTTGAAGAAGTGCTTGGCGGATGCAAATCTGCATGTGCCATTAGAAGAAATTAAAGTAGACAAGTCTCTTCGTTTTATTGAAGAACTTGTCAAAATTTTGGATCGAGAATTTAAGAGATTAAAACGTAGTAGGATCCCAATTGTTAAAGTTCTTTGGAACTCAAAGCGAGGACCCGAATTTACATGGGAACGAGAAGTTTTTATGAAAGCTAAGTATCCGCATCTGTTTAGTGAGCAAGTAGATGATGATAATACTAGCAAAATTTCAGAATGAAATTTCCATAAGGGGGGATATTGTGACAACCGTGAGAAAATCAGGTTAGTTTAACCGTTAGTGTTGACTTGAGTATTCGTTATGTGATTTAAATTATGTGATTAAGTGATTTACGTGATATAATATATGTTTGATATGCTAGACGTGAGCAATTGAGTTATTTCATTTCACCTTATAAGGGTGATTATGAAAATGAATGTTTTATAATAGTTACGCTATTTTAGCGTTTGAGTAATTAATGTTGCATGCGTCATTAAATGTTGGTTCAAGTTTAACTAATAATCGATGTCTGTTGGTAAGTTTTGTAAGTTAGCAATAATAATATTTATGAAAATTAAATTTTGTCAGTTATAGGTATTTTATTTTCTTAAATGTATAAGTAAATTAATAAGGAAGTAATTAAACTTAATTAAAATTCATGTTTTAAATAAATACATAATATAAAGTTAAAAAAAAGTATGTGTGTATATAGGGACGACCGAAAAAAAAGAATAAATAAATAAAAATGGTTGTTTGAGTCGGCTTAGGAGAAGAAAAAAATATTTTTTTTTGTATTTATCCCAACACAAGTATTTACACCCCTTAACCCCAAACCCTAAATCACTTTTTCTCCTCCCTTGGTTTTAGTTCGGTCGACACCCACAAGAAGCGAGAAACCATCAAAAATTTTCAAGGAAAATTTAGGAGTAAGATCGTAAGAATTCATGTTAAAAGGTTTTTGTATGATCCTTAAACTTATTCTTTTTAATTAAATTAAATTATGTAACTTTGAATTGATGGAAAAATTAGGGTTTATAAATCTCTGTAATTAATTATATATGAACTTAAAATCTTGATTTGGAATTAATTAGTAGGTTGATCATGCATTTGGTTAGGTCTAGATTGTGTTAAAATCAAAATTAGGGTTAAGCAGATGATGAGGTGTCATCTTATACATTATTTCGGGTCATTTAACCCCCTAAATCATGCAAATATGCCCAGATTATGTGCTTAATCATTTGTTTTTAGGTTTTTAGCACTTGGATGGCTTTTGGAGGAAATACACGTGACTTGGGCTCATTTGAAGAAGAAATGGATAAGATTACGGACCTACACCAAATCTCTTGAAGATTTATGCAAACGATGGCTGGAGACGGCGTCGCAAGCATAAAGCGATGCCGTCATGATCTATATAGTGATGGCGTCAGGAATTTAGCGACGACGTCAGGACGTGGCCGACTTAAAGAGGATCTAGAATCATCTACGTGGCGACGGCGTCAGGATTACAAAGCGACGCCGTCGCGTCGACATCTCTATAAATATAAATCTTTTTTAGGGTTTTAGTGTGTAACTTTGGGATAACTTTGTATAAACCTAGGGAGACGAACCCTAGTCATTTTAGGAGCTTTATAGGTCGTTTTTAGGGCCTCAAAACCCTATTGTACTACCTTGAATATATGTTTTAATCAAGTAAGGTTATTCATCATTAATCATTCAATATGTCTATGTGTTGTTTGATTAATTTATCTTCTTACTTTCTTTATAACATGCGAGGCTAAACCCTCCTTTGTATTTATCTTTGATTGCATGAAACTTAGGTTGTAGATCCTTTTGATGTTGCTTCTTGTTGATGAATGTGCGCGTTAGGCTTTAGAAAACCAGCTTTTGTCTGTATCGATGTTGATATGTCTAGGGAAACGCGAGTAGTGTAGAAAGGATACCATCGGTAACAGTCTTCATACTACCTTACCCACTATATGGTTGTTCCCTCTTAAGTTATTTCACATGAATTTAATATACTCCTAGGGTCCTTGTGATAGTCTTCATACTATCTTACTTACTTGTGCGTTGCCTTAACGGAATATTAAATAGACGGCGAGTTTGTGTAATCCGTTCATGACCTAGGAAATACTTACACAGATCATTACAAATGTGACAAAGCAACGGATCTAGGAGAAGAAATATGAGGAGTAGTGCATGATTAGGTAAATACATTTTCTTATCATAAAGTTATCACCAGTAGATTCGATATTAATTAGTTTAGTTATTAGTTAAACAAACCAACCTCTCAAACCATAGATTTACCTGCTTTCTATTAAATATAAAAACACAAAAAGAATATTCTCCCTAACCTCTAGAATTCTGTTAGACCGTGATCAACCCTTCCTAACCTATTCCCCTAGAGAACGATAACAACCCCCCGAGTCTTGCCTATACTACACTACAACGATTAGGTACACTGCCTAAGGGATTGTAAAACTTCCTGTGAAGTCTTCGCAACCTCCACATCAAGTTTTTGGCGCCGTTGCATGGGGAATAGTTAGGTTTCGATCATAGTTTAACTTAGTTCTACTCGCTTGAATCCTTTCAAGTGAGAATTTAGTTCCGTACATTAGCTTTCTTGTAGTTTATCTTTTCTTTGTATTAATTGTTTCGTAATCCATTATAGTCAACTACTATGGGAGACACGAATCCTATCCGTACCCTTGGAGATTACTCCAAACCTAGCCACGAGGGCTACAGAAATACCATTGAGCTCCCCGTAGGGAACAATGTGGTACCTCTTCGATCCGACACCATCCGGTTGGTGCAAAACGGATGCTCATTCCACGGACTTTGGTCCGAGGATCCAAACCAACACCTCAAGGATTTCTTAAAACTTGTAGACTCACTTGACCTTGACTGTGAAAATAGGGAAAGAACGCACATGCGTTTATTTCAATTTTCCCTTCGCGATCAAGCTAGCAACTGGCTTGAACGTCTTCTAGTAGGATCCATCACCACATGGGAGGACCTTACTACTTATTTCCTTCCTCAATTATTTCCACCGGGAAGAACCGCAAAACTCCACAACGATATCCTGATGTTCCAACAACATCAAGGAGAATCTCTATCTGAAGCATGGACTTGTTTCAAGGACTTACTACAAAAGTCCCTCATCATGGCATCGATCGTTGGCTTCAAATCTAGATTTTTTATAATCATGTCTTGTTTCATCTTAAGTGCGAGATTAACCGCGCCGCTAGCAGAAAAATTCTCAATAAGAACCCTGACAAATCCTGGGACATTGAGAACCTCGCCCTCTACGACCATGAGGACTGGAATGAAGCAAAAGAATTCATCAAACCGGTAAAAGCTATTTCTACACCTCAACCCACTTCAAAAATGCCTAACCAAAGACTTCTTGAGCTCGAAGACTAGATTAATTTCTTACTAAAGGGATCGCGACTGACGCCCAGACCGAGCTCAACACACGTCCCTCAAGCTTATGCCAAAGCAGTCTACTCAAACCCCCGCCCGTGAAACCAGAATGAACCACCAAAGCAGAGCCCTTTCACTTTTCGCGAATGCACCGACCCAATCCCTCAGCCACATGCATTAGGAACTACTTTCGAAGCCCGAGTACGGGACTACATGGCAGCACATATCGAAAGGATGGAAAGATTTGAGAATGTCATTTTCAAACAGCGAGAGGAGATAAATGATAAGATGGCAGAAATGTTCAGACTTCTTAAGGAACTCACAACCAGTAGGGCTCTTGAAAAAGTGTTAATCAGAGAAGAGGCCAAATCCCTTGTTACCAAAAATGTGAATTCTATCTCTCTCGCCAAAGGGGAGGAAGAGAGGAACAACGACAATGATGTAGCAACCGGTGACAACATAGAAAAACCTACTAGAACAAAAACGAGAATGCCAGTAAATGAAGCTGAAAATGGGATCAAGAACAAACCAATCAGAAAAGCTAAAAAAGAAAAGACGACCGAGGCACCCAGCTCTCAGCCCGTAGAATATTATACTTTTTTCGCCAAGAAAGCCTCTACTGGGCGGGCTACTCCAATAATGACTTTTTTTCTGGGTTCTTTCATAACATAAAGTCATCTAAACAACCTTTACCGATCCTGAGTTAATGAGTTAAGGAGTTTTTTTCTAAACGACTTATCTGAAAGAAGGCTTTGCAATCAACGAATTCAGGGGGTGTGCTGTAGGACATCGGTGGGAGGGGAAACTTTGAAATACCCTATAACTAGGAGGCTCTGAAACACTTATGAAAACACCCTAGATTGACCCAAGGATCCGACTTTTACTGTGAACGTCATGCCCCTCTTCACCTACATGAAACTAACCGACGAAAGACCTGCTGAGACAGATATTAGACTCTCCTTAACTAGGCACTCGTATATCTACCCTTTAGGAATAGCAGAGGACGTATTACTTAAGGTTGCTGAGCATGTGTACCCCGTAGACTTCGTAATTTTAGATATTAAGAAAAACAAGAAGAGGGTCTTCATCTTAGGAACACCATTCCTGACAAAGACCCCCCCTCAAACCTATAAGGCGTGATTAGTTTGTTAGGGACATCACTCTTAGATTTGGAAAGAGGTAGATAAGCTTCAAAGGATACTTTGAATCCCTGCATAAGGACGAAGAAGGGGATTATGAACATATAGAGCACTTGCCTCCATATGAATGTTAATAGGCTAATCTTGGAACAGGAGGGAAAGTTTAAACTTTACCAAGAGAAGGAGTATGAGTTTGATCGGTGGAGGAACAACTTCAAAAATGAGCGACCTGCTCCTACGTTCAAATTAGAAATACGAGGTAGATGACGGAGAAAGAAGAAGGACGTAAGAACGTGTAACTTCGAGTCTAGCTACAAGATCTAAACAAAGGAAATGCGCTATTGGGAGGTAACCCAATATTTATTTTTCCGCACTTAGGAGTGTCGTGTGTTTTAATTATTTATTGTTTGTTTTATTATATTTGAATGAATTTTGTAATCATGCTTTGTTTGTTTATAACTTTGTCTTATTTGCAATCAAAGGTATTTTGCAACAAAATAAGTGTAGGGGAATATATCCGGTTTTTAAGAACAAATTTCATCATTTTAAATATTAGGTTAGTTAATTCGCTTTCAATTTCGTTAGTCATTTGATTGTAATGATTAGTTTCAAGGTTTTTTATGTTGTGCTTGCTTAGATTTGTTAATAAAATTGTGTGCAGGAAATTTCCATTAAAAAAACGGAGTAGAATTTTTCACAAACGTGGAGACGGGTCGGATTAACACCCGACGGGTCGGTCTCAGAATGTAAAAATTTGTATTTTTTTAGTATTTCTTGAAAAATAAAAATGTGCATATTTAAAATTTGTAATTTTTTATAAACTCCTTCATAAACTTATAATTATATCATATTACTCTCATCCTATCTTTTGTTTTTCATAGAGTCTAACCCTAATCGACGCATTGTATTTATATTTATCCGCGATTTTATGATTGGTCTAGTTGTCTTTGTCTTTTGATTACATGGATATATTGACGAGAAGAAGCTGGTAGTTCTTAGGAAGTTACAGTGGTAATTCTTGAAAGACGATTTAAAGTTCTATCGCATGTTTTTCTCCATTATTGAGCAACCAGTGGAAAAAGTAATAGTTTCTTTTACTTGTTTCTGTTTGCTTATCCCTTTATTTGTTTTTTGGGTTACTTCATAGAAACATTGGGGACAATGTTCTATGTAGTGTAGGGGGATAAAATAAGCAATTAGAAACTAATTCTTCATTTGCCATTTGCTTGTTCCTCGAAATGATGGGTACTATATCGAAATTAGCATAAATAAAAAGGTAATTTTGACCAAAATTTAAATTTTTTATGACACATACCGACGAAAACCAAGTATTAATAGCGTCTCGTGGATAGGAATGTGTATGACTAGCACAAAAACCCTCAAAATTCCACCCAAAAAATATGAGGTTCACCTTTAGATCTTTAGGAATTCAGGTATCCATTATTGATACCCAAGATAATTTGTACCTTTAGCTTTCTCGAGTTAAGGTTCAAATGCTGTCATATGTGTCTATTCCGTCGTTACGGATGTGTACGTATGGTCTTTGTCGCCTTTTCTGGAGCATTGGTATCGGTATTAAATTATATGAGTGTACCGATAGTATATTAAATTCTAGAACTTATTTCTGTTATGCATCCTAAGATCGCATAGTAAGTATTATGATTTGATAGAAAAGAGGCACTAGGATTAACCCATCTTTTAAACCCGTAATTGTTATTGTGGTCACATCGACTATATAACTATCCCACACCCTTGCCATGCACTCATTTTTAGTGCAGGATACCCCTAGTACAACCCTCTGAGCCTATCATTTTTCACGGTTCTCCTACTTTTCTGGTTAATCCAGACTATTAATGAAGAGCATTGTCACCCATGAACCAATTGTTACATCCAAACCGCCTTAGCCTACCTTGTATGTACTCACCTTTAGTACATTATTGTTTTAACCCAAGTTAATTATTTGAGTACACGGTTGCTAAGTCCTTATCCTTGTAAATACTGTTTTGGGACGATTGGGATTTATGGTAATATTCATCTTATGCAGAATTGGGGAAGAAGTAATTTATTACCCCCAATAGAGCTCAATAAGCTCCATGTTATTTTGATCCACCTCAAATTGGGTCATTAGTTAAATTGTAAATAATCGAGTTTGTAAAATTTTAAGTGTAGGGGTGTATCTATAAACCCCCATGATGTATTATATGTTTAAGCAATGGCATGGTAAAAGTGTATAAAAAATGAGAAAAAGAAGAGAAAATAATCGAAATATATATATATATATATAAAAGTGAAAAAAAATGTACAGGCTGCCATTTGCTTATGTTATGTTTATCATAGAGTCAAGAAAAGAAAAAGAAAGAGATTGGTGTAGGGTTTTTTAGAGTTTGTATATTTTATCCGAGTCTTTGGCTTAGCAACCAAACCAACATGTATTCTTATAAACAATTAGCTAACCCTTCCACTTCAAATTCACCCAAAAGTCACCACCCAAATGTATCCTATCCGTTTCTGTTTTCGTTAATGTTATCTTACACCTACACCCACAACCCTTTAAAAGACCTCTTGGATAGAAATGAATAATGCTTGCGCCTAGCGATGGAGGTTTGATCTTTTACCAAGCCTATGGTAATTTATATGCTATGACAGGTAATGAGTATTTATTTTTGGTTTCCCTATAGTTGTTATAATTTATTATACACCCAAGAGAAAGAGAGAATCCCAAACACTTATGTGAGGTGCTAGTATATACTTTCCGTGCTTTTAATTACGAGGTCTAGAAGGTTATACAGTAAAATGATTTTAAAGAGTAGGTTAAATGACCCTCATATTTCTATTGTCTAGGTAGAAAAGCCCATTTGCTTGAGGACAAGCAAATCCCAAATGTAGGGGTATTTGATGATGTGTCATTTTATACACTATTTCAGGATCATTTAACCCCCTAAATCAATGCAAATATGCCCCAATTATTGCTTAAACGTTTATTTTTAGTTTTAAGCACATGGATGCTTTTGTGAGGAAAGACACTTGAGACTTGGGCACATTTGGAGAAGAAACAGACAAATTAGGACCTACACCAAATCCACTTAAAGAATTTCAAGCAACAGTGTCTGAGACGGCGTCGGCAAGCATAAAGCGACGTCTGTGATCTAACTAGTGCCTGGCAGTCCGGGAAATTGCGACTACGTACAGGACGTGTCCGACTTAAATAGGGAAACTAGAATATTAGTGGCGACCCGTCAGGTTACCAAGCACAACCGTCGCTTCGTACTGCTCTAAAAAAATAAATCCATTTTTAGGTTTAGTGTGAAACTTATGGGATAACTTTTGTAAAAACCTATGGAGATGAACCCTATCATTTTTGTGAGCTTTATAGGTCGTTTTTAGGTGCCTCAAAACCCTATTTAACGTACCTTGAAAATCCAAGTGTATTAATCAAGTAAGTTTATTCTTCATTAATCATTCACATAATGTATAAATGTATTAGTTTGATAATTTTATCTTCTTGCTTTCTTTATAACGATGCCGAGGCAAAACCCACCTTGTATATTTATCTATGATGCATGAAAACTTAGTTGTAGATCCTTTGATGTTGCTTCTTGTTATGAATTTGCCAAAGTTCTAGGATTAGAAACCAGCTTTTGTCTGTATCGTTGATTATTCTGTCTAGGGACACGGCGAGTAAGTGTAGAAAGGTACCATCGTAATAAAAGTCTTTCATGACTAAACCTACCCACTATATGGCCTAAAATCCTTCTATAAGTTATTTCACATGCATTTTAATAACTACTTAAGGATCCTTATGATAGTCATCATGACCTAACCTTACTTGGCTTTGCCTTAACAGAATATTTAAATAGACGGCTGGTTCATGTAATCCGTTATGACCACGGAAAATACTTACAAAATCATCAAAAGTGTGACAAATCGCAACAAATCTAGAAGAAGCAATCTGAGGAGTAGTGCATGATTAGGTAAATACATTTGCTTATCATAAAGTTATCACTAGTAGATTAGATATTAATTAGTTTAGTTATTAGTTAAACAAACCAACCTCTCAAACCATAGATTTACCTTCTTTCTATTAAATATAAAAACACAAAAAGAATCTTCTCTCAACCTCTAGAACTCTATTAGACTGTGATAAGCCTTCCTAACCTATTCCCCTAGAGAATGATAACAACCCCCAAGTCTTGGCTATACTACACTACAACGATTAGGTACACTGCCTAGGGGATTGTAAAACTTCCTGTGAAGTCTTCGCAACCTCCACATCAGCAGAACTTTAGGTCGGATTCATCGGATCATAACTAGATGATAACAACGAGTTAGATCATGTTTCTAGAGTCTAAAATTATCTACAAAGAGTCTACTTTTTGAAAACTAGGCCTCAAGAGTTAAGGATAAGTGGAAGTCAGTTAAAATATTTTTACAAGATTCATTGTCGAATCTAAGTTTTCTGAATAGATTTAGGTCATGTTGGTGAGGTCAAAATCCTCATCAAATATTATGATAAAATTATGAAATAAAATATGGTAGGGATTTTAGATGTCTAGTAACCCCAATAAAAATTTCAAAGGTTTTTAAAATGTCTAAGTATTTTTAAAAAAATTCAACATTTTGGTGTGCGATTAGATCATTATCTGAAGTGTTTGGGTTATTGATTTTATTAAAAATAGTAACGCTTATCTAAAATTAATGGAAAAATTATATTAGCTACATAACTCATTAAAGTTTATATAGTCAGAATTTGGAAGTCAGAAGAGGTGATTTAGTATTTTATAAAAATTTGTGAAGTGACCTTAATTTTCTACAATAATCTAGAATTTAGAACTTTTAAGTAAAACATAGTTTAAGTATAATTAAAGTGTGGGATCATGTTGGGATGAACCATGAGGGTGTATACAACCATTAGAAGTCCATAAATTGAAGGTTACATAGATAAGGCCGTAAAGCCGTTATCATGTGTAACTTGGTTATTGTTTATTATGTAGATGTTAGCTTGGACTTTATGCGCACATTGTGATCTTTGAGGTGAGTTCTCGTAGCCCCCTTTTAAATTGTTTTCTCGGGGTGAAAATAGTACTTAACTTGTTTTGAAAGTTTTAAATGCTGTGTTTAAATTGTTTTTAAATGTTTTGAAAGAGGGTGTGGTTACATTGTTATCTATGTGGAACAACTGTGTGTACTATCTGTGTGGAACATATGTGTGTACTTCACAAGCCCACTCCATACAAGGCCTTTTAAGCTTATAAACATGATTTGGTTTTTGAAAATCAACAAAACCGAGAGGTTGCGCAACATACACTTCTTCATCGATGACTCCATTTTGAAAAGCACTTCTTACATCCATTTGAAAAAGTTTGAACATATAATAACATGAATATGCAAGTAGAATTCTAATCGACTATAATCTAGCAACCGGGGCATAGGTTTCGTCATAATCAATACCTTCTTGTTGATTATAGCCTTGTGCTACTAATCTAGCCATATTCCTACATACTACACCATTTTTGTCTAACTTATTTCTAAATACCCATTTGGTTCCTATTACGGTGTGACCTACCGGATAAGGAACAAGATCCCAAACATCATTACGTTTGAATTGATCAAGTTCCTCTTGCATAACCATTGTCCAAATTTCATCCTTGATGGATTCCTTAATGTTATTTGGTTCTATGGTTGAAACAAATGCAAAGAAGTTACTTCTATCTTTGGCATGTGACCTAAGAGTTCTTTCATCTAATTCTCCTATCACTTGATCTATGGGGTGGTTTCTAATTTCTTTAATATTTTCTACCCTAGGTAAGACTTCTTCTAAATCATAATTTGGGTTTTGGGTACTATCATGATTTTGAACGGCATGTTCTTCAATCATGTCATCATCTACCAAAGGCGATGTCCTAGATTTGGGTAGGCTTTCATCAAATATGACATTAAGTGATTCCTTAATTTTCAAAGTTTCTTTATTAAGTACTCCACTATGTATGCCTTTGATGTTTGTGAGTATCCTAAGAAGATGCCATTGTAGGAAATTGAGTCTTTTGAGGCAGAGTTTTCTATTGATTGGGATATAATGCATTTGCATCCAAAAACTTTAAAGTATTCTTGGGAAGGCTTCCTACCTCTAAGTATTTCATATGGTGTTTTATTAATAATCTTCCTAATCAAAACCTTATTAAGTATATATGCGGCGGTTTCTACGGCATGCCACCAAAATCTTTATGGGGTGAATTGTTCATTTAACATTGTGCGACTCATTTCTTGAAAAGTTTGATTTTTACTCTCAACAACCCCATTAGATTGAGGAGTGCGAGGAGCCAAAAAGTTATGAGAAATTCCATGTTTGTCACTAAAGACTCTAAATTAAAATTCATTATCAAATTCTCTACCACGATCAGTTCGAATTGAGACAATCGAGCGTCCAAGTAGGTTTTGTAGACTTTTACCCAATACCTTAAATTTATAAAAAGCTTTATTTTTTGTTTTTAGAAATAATGTCCATGTATATCTTGAGTAATTGTCTACTATTATCAAAGTATAAAAATTACCCCGTAGCTTTGAATAGATGAAGGACCAAACAAATCCGTATGTAAAAGTTCTAATAATCTAGTGGTTGAAATCATGTTTATAAGCTTATGACTGGCATGAACTTGCTTCCTTATTTTGCATGCATCACATAAATGATCATCAAAATTTTCTTTTGGTAGTTTTCTTACTAGTTCCTTCGAAGCTATGTTTTGAATTAATCGCATATTAGCATGTCCTAGTCTCCTATGTCAAAGGGTTGAGTTATCTATTATGGATGCAAGACAAAGTTCATGTTTAAAAGTAGGAATGATGTTACTTGGATCGAAGACCCCACTTTTAGGTATGATATGCTCATCTTGATTTAAGGAGTTTAAATTGAGTAGTCTTCTATTTACACCGGTGTGATTGGTGTAACTACTATCCATAATTCGATGTTTCGTTTGAAGATCATGCTCATGCCATACCTAAAATTGACAATGTAACTCAAGATTTTGGTACCCACTTTCTCTTGGGTCCGTTGTAGTTAGCAAACAAAGTGCCCAAGACAAACATCCTTCGCTCTTGAAGTAAAGTACTTAGTTTATGTAGGTCGTGCATCGAAACACGGACCAAGGATTGTTTTAAAAATCATGGAGGTTTTAAAAGTTTGGTCTAACGCTTCGAGGTGTTTTTAGGCTTTTATTTGGGCAGGAGTTTTCTCTCCTTTGGAAAGTGTTATGATACGAAGACCTTTGGTTGCTATAAAAAAATTTCTTTCCGAAGATTGGTTGTTTTGAAAAGAAGGTCTTCGATTATATGAGTTTAAAAGTCTAATATTTGGTGTGGGTAAAAGAGGTCTATGGTCAACATGAGGTTGAGTGCATTCAAGTTCATTATGAGAATCCAAGTGATATCCTTGGTGTCTTAATTCCACTCTTCTAAAGGATGCTTGGGAACCTCAAGTGTTTGCAAAATGAGTTTGAGGCATTACGGGTTTAACAAAGCTATTTGAGGGATTTTATTTTTGACTTTCTTTTACAAACATTATTGGTTTGTTTAGACTTACGGAGGTGGTTTTATCATTTTTTGAAAATCCAAGACCTTCCTTATCTTGGGAAAACTTTTGACGACTTAACATGTCGTCCAAAATAACGCTACTCTTTTTGAATTTTGAAAAATTCATTGCTTCGTCTTGAAGTTTGAAAATTGCTTTTTAAAGAGTCAACCTCTTTGGCGAGTACATCACATTTTTCGCAAGGTTCAAACACCTCTTTAGATTTAGCAAGTTTCTTTACTTCAAGCTCGAGTTCATTAACTTTGTTAAAAAGTTTTGAATGTTCCTTTTCTAGAGCAATTTTTTCTTGTAAAAGTTTTTCATAGGTTATTGAAAAGTCTTTGCTAAACTTTAAGAGTACCTCATTCTCTTTTTGAAAATCAATAATATTGAAGTCATTTTAAGAACTAGATGGTTTAGATAATACCTCTTGAGAGTCGAAAGCCATAAGACATGTTGCGTCATTTTTAGGTTCGTTCCCATCTTCACTATCGCTCCAAGCTCCTTCGATAAATGCCTTGTTCCTTTTAGACTTAGCTTAACCAAAGAATCTTAGGTCACAAGCCCAAAATAAGTTACTTCTTTTGTTTTATTATCAACTATAGAACCTTAGAATGTGGAATGACGCCTTAACGGATGAAAGTTAGATAATCGTATACATGAAGAATGAAATCAATTCATTGACTAATGATGTTTGGGGCTTTGTTCCACAACCTAGGGAAATATGACAATATAGGGGGAAACTAAAGTGGGTATTTAGAATATAAGTTAGACGAAAAAGGTGTTGTTTCTTGAAATAAGGCTAGGTTAGTTGCTCAAGGCTATAATCAACAAGACCGATTATGATAAAACTTATGCCCTAGTTGCTAGACTTGAGTCTATTAGAATACTATTAGCTTATGCTTATGCATTAGATTTTAAGCTATTCCAAATGGATGTAAAAAGTGCATTCCTGAACGGTTTTATCAATGAAGAGGTATACATGGCACAACCTACAGGATTCATTGACTTTGAAAAACCGGATCATGTTTATAAACTTAAGAAAGCTTATTTACCCCCCCCCCCCCCCCCCCACCTGGGCTCTTAAACAAGCACCCAAAGCTTGGTATGATTGATTAAAAGCTTTTCTTATTAAACATGAGTAAAAAATAGGAATGGTAGATAACACACTTACCAAGAAGAAAAGTTCAAACCTCATCATCGTTCAAATATATGTCGACGATATTATATTTGACTCGACTTGTCAATACATGTGTGATGAATTTGCCAAAATCATGGGTGAACTTAACTTCTTCCTTGGATTACAATAAATCAAAGGAAGATGGTATCTTTTTTAATAATCTAAATATATTAAGAAATGCTTAAGAAATTTGGCTATAGAAGATTTTAAACCACGTGAAAACCCCCATGTCCTACGATACTAAACTCAAAAAGACAAAGAGTGTGCGTCTGTAGATTGTACAAGTTCGAGGCATGATAGGTAGGTTTTATTATACCTACCGGCATTGTATGGCCCGCTATCATGTTTAGTGGTCCGCCTTTGTGTTCGCTTCCAGAGGATCCCAAAACCTCTTACCTTAAAGCGGTTAAGCGTATCTTTGATCCATTAAAGGGCCTACACATTTAGGATTATGTATTCCTAGGGGACCGGCATAGAAACCGTAGTATATGCCGACTCTGATCATGCGGGAGATTATGTGGACTGAAAGAGCACTAGCGGTATTTGTACGTTCGTGGGATGTTGTTTGACATCTTGGTTCTCGAAGAAACAAACTGCTCTTGCTATATCCACTACCGAAGCCGAATACGTAAGCGCTAGAAAGGCATGTCAACAAGCACTATGGATGAAACAAGCTATTGTCGACTACGACGTTCGAATCGATGACATCCCGATCATGTGCGACTAATAAAGACCGCGATTGACCTTAGTAAAAACCTGTGCGAACACTCTCGAACTAAAAAACACATCGAATATCGTCACCACTTTTTTGTCATAATTGTCCAGAAAGATCATATCTCTATCAAAAATTGACGTTCGTCAACAATATCACTGGACATTCTAACACCTATTAAACGAGATATCGTGTAATATCTACGTCTTGGTTTAGGAATGATGGAACACATTCTGTAAATCGTCTTATCTTTCTTTTGTCTCGATTCTAGTCAGTGTTCCACTCCGTGTCGTGACAACTTAAATACTTCATCCGAAGTACTTTGAACATTTTTAATTCGTGAAATGCAAATTAAAATGTCACTCCTCTTTGAAATTGTTTTGTCAAATTTCAGTCCAAAATCCCACTGTTGAGGGCGGCCCCCATATCTCTGGCGGCCACCGAATTAAAACGTGCGGCCCCCATATCGATATGGGACCGGCAATAGTGAGACCATATGTATGTCATCTTCAAACTTTGCAAAACACAAAACCAAACATTCCCTTCCTTCTTGATGCAAGAACGAAAACGACCAAAACACACCAAAAACTCAAAATTGACCAAATTAACTCAAATTGAAGATAAAATCAACACCTACAATCATTCCTAACATCATCTATTGTAAGTCATTTCATCTATTTTCTTTTAATTTATGTCTAGGGTTCATGATGAACACAAAAATTAAAATTGAGGATTTTTCATTTTTATTGCAATTGTGTACAATTAGGACTACTAGAATACAATGTATAACTATTATGCTTCCCGTAGACATAGGATTTGCAAGATTGAAGTGTGGTTGTCAAAAATTATTTTCGCACAAAACCCCAATTTTATTTTTAAAATCACTCATGTTAGGAACACAATCAAATTGCTTTTATGTGTTGTTAATACATTCTAAAAACGTTTTTGCATACATGCATAATGATCTCATGAACAAATTTCGAGATACATAATTCATATGTATTTTTCGACATGTTTGGGTGAGCCAAATTAAATTAAGGAGCGTTTGGGTTAACTCTTAGGTTTCTATTTCTAGGTCGAGTTAACTGTTACTCCACATTTGTAACATATAGGTACACACTAGGCACAAGTTTTAAATAACAATACAAGTATAAGATAATAAAATATGATTTTGATTGTTTTTATTTTAGGTGACAATGCCTCGTAAAACTATCAATGACCACCAAAACACAAGAGACTACATCCCCATAATCTCACATGAATACACTTCACCCTTAAAAGAAATGCTAATAAACCTTGAAAGTTATTGCATACATGAGGGTCGAGTGGTTTATCAAAACTTTGCAAACTTAGTGTATGTCGGGTCAATGTTTAGTCATATCGGGTTTGACTGTCTTCTTGAAATAAATGAACAAATTTGTCCTCGCTTCATCCTTCAATTCTATAGTCAATATCATTTAGATTATTCTGACGAAGGTCAAATGTTAATCCAATTTTTCATCCAAAATAATTTCTTTTCATACACTCTTGAAGAATTCGGTCAAATTCTTGGTATACCTTACAAGGGCTCATGTGTTTTTACCGACAAGTGGTCACTTGAAGACTTGCAATATAGTGTCCATTAAGGATGGTCCTCACTTCAACTGACCTCCTTGTCCTGATGACTCAAAAACTATTATTCAAGGATCGGGTGGGGTCCAGTCACTCGTATTCGTCATAGAGCCAAAATTCGTGTCAAGGAAAATGAAATTTTAACTCATGAAATCATGTCAACCATGAAACCTTGGGTTGAAATTATCCGAGAAAATGTCTTTTGTCTGGGAGGGGGGGTAACCGGGACTACGTTCCTGCATGTCTTTATTATATGCTCTATTGTGTTGCAAAGTCTGAAAAATTCAATCTTGCATTTTTTATTGCAAAACGAATGGAGTTTGTCACTAAACAAGCTAGGTTGATACTACCATATGGTATGCTATTGACTCGTTTGTTTAAGTATGTCATGAGTGAAAGTCCTGAGTTGTTTAACGAGTCTTATATCTTGTACGATTGTGTCATGTATCCTCTTACTGCTCAACAAGAATAAAAGACTCGAAAGGATTATGGCACGAAAAGAGGTCGTCACTCCACTTCCTCTTCCTCCGCCTTCGATCAACCATCCTCCTTTCATCTCAACGATGATGATGGAAATAACGAAGGGACCTCGCGTGCAAGCACTCTTTCCCCTACTCATTTTGTTAATTCATTAACAAATGAGGTTCCTCGAGTCTTTGAAAACCCACCAAATATTAATCTTGACATGGAACCATTTTACACCCGCCAAACTAAAATCATCAACCGTTAAGTTCAGTTGCGAGATGAGCATCGTGGTGTATTAAGGTCAACCGGGAAGGGCTTTAAGAATTTATGGAGAAATATAAAGAAGAAGTGAGCAATTTGGATAATTGCTATAAGATAATACATTTATATTTACTTTTTATTATACTTGTTGGTACTTACTATTACTATCTATGCTTAGGCGCTTGAACTTATTCCATTTAGTAGTGTGTCAGTACGTAGTATGGGCAACATAACTTGTCTTGGATGATCATTTAATTTTATCATCCTAAACCTTGCTTGCATGCACTTTGATATACTATGGTTATTTCTATGATATTATGCATGCTTGATTATTTCTTAGTCAATAAGCGTAAGTTTGCTTCTCTAATAAAACTTAGGATAACTAGTATTGTGAATTGATTACTAGAAAGTTTTAGATGATTCGTGATGAAATAGGATTGACTGCAAAAGGGAAAAATATGGGAAACTTTTTCTGTACAGGATTTACTAAAATCAGGACAAACTGGAAAATTTTTGTTTCTCTAGAAAACAACCCCCATAAATATAGGGCGGCCCCTAAATGTATCTGGGACCGCCACCATATATATGGGACCGCCAAAATGAAGCATGGAATTTTTACTATGTCTCCTGATTTTCTGTGCAGTTGACCAACCTTTCTTCTAGACCCAACTACATCTTCTGCATTTTGCTAAACCATTCTTGGAATCTCCCTTCCTAAACCTCATGTTTTACCTCTTTAATCCACTTCTTCTAAATTAAATACTCATCCTCACCATTCTTCTTATCATTTCCATCTTCTTCATATATTTCTTTCATGGCTTGCACTCAAGCCTCCTCCTCTAACCCTTTTAAGAAAATCAAACTAATCATCATTCCACCTAGACAAATCTTTGTCAACATCTCTAATGATGAAGATGACACTACCACATCTTCTCCCATAAGAAAATCCTCCTCTTCATCTCTACTAAATGCACTATCAAAAACTTCATCAACCAAAGATACATCATCTACCTTTGGCACTACCTCTTCCTTATTTGAGTCAAAACATCAATCTTCGCCTCCTTCCTTAAATGACACACCATCTGCTCAACCATCAAATCCCTTTCTAAATGATATCATGGATTTTTTCTCCAAGACCTTCAAACCCAATTCCACTTCAAAGTTATCCTTCCCTAGATATCACTCTTTCCTTGTCACAAATCACCCCTCTTGATCACATTCTTGATACTCCTTCACCACCTTCACCACAACCACTACCTTAACCACCTCTTATGGGTCATCCTATTTACTTTAACTATCATGACTATCATGGCTCAACTTGTCTTTGTTGCTTTCACAACCGAAATCTTGTCTTTTCTCTTAGGGATGAGATAAACTTAATGTTTGCTCACATTGAGTATCTTCTCACTCCCGCCATTGCTTCACTCTCTCCACCTCACCCTTAAAATTTTGGTCATGTCACCATTTAATTATGGGCCCTAACCTTTTTTGCTCAAAAGTTCATTCCTATGAATCAAGGATCATCTAGGATTTTTGTCATTTTAAATTTATATGCATTATGTAGTATGTTTAGATTGTGGTGTAATTTATGAATTAATGTTCCTTTGTTATACTTAGCTCTATTTTCCTTGCATGTAGTATGTTTCTTGTATGAGTTTCTAAAGTGATGAATGAAACTACTTTATGGTTTACTTGCATGAATTGCTAAATTGCTATATTGCTACTAGTTGGGAATATATTCTTGCACTTGTACTTCTCACTTTGTTTTGTAGCAATAATCTCATAAGATCGATCCCTTGGTGCCCCAAACGAGGGGGAGCATACATCAAGGGGGAGTCTTGGCATCGTCGATTTCTTTCTCTCTACAATTCGACGATCATCCTTTTTGACTTCGACAAAAAGGGGGAGAAATGGATCAAAACTCATTAATAACTTGAAAACTTTATTTTTACATAAAATGAGTTTATATTTTGTCATCATCAAAAAGGGGGAGATTGTTAATACAAATAATGTCTAAAAACGTTATTTATATTTTTCGACTTCTCGATGTTTTGAAGATAACAAAATGTAAAAACGTTTACGATAAAAATAAACGTTTACAAATTATTAATCGTAAATTTTCATTTCAAATGTAAATCACTTAAGGTATGTATAAACAAATCATTAAACATGATTAGTGATCAAGAAAATAATTTTTCTTAACCATCACATTTATACAAAAGTATTTTTACAAAAATAAATATATACAAAATACTTTTTAATAAAAGAAATGTTTTATTTAAAACATAAAAATTCAAATATAGTTTTCCCCCCAAAATGGAAGCTTCCACGCCAGATATAACCTTCCCCACTAAAAGACAAAAAGAGGAGCGTCAGTCTACGGCGGCCCCCTTATAGGCCTGGCGGCCCCCAGATATATATGGGACAGCCGGGACCACCTGCAGTTACCGTTGGGTTTTTCTGCCTATAAATACTGCATTATTTCCAGTTGAAAAACAAACCTCTTTGCACGAATTTTTTCAGTCTTCTTTCTCTCTCTAAAAACCTTCTTTCTCTCTTTAAATCTCTTGATCACTAACATTATTTGATCTTGTTTCAAGTGATCCAATCTCTTCTTCTCATCTCTCATCTCCTCCCTATCAAGTGCAAGAGAAGAACATTCGTATTCGCCAAGAAACGAATTGTTGTAGTCTAGTGATATCTTCTTCTTTCTTTTAAGAACCAAATCTCTATCTTGATTATCTTGTGTGGTTGTGTAAATCAGATAGTGTAGATCTTGTGATTGTGTATTACTTGTGAAGTGGTAGATTGGTTCTAGCTAAGATTAGGACTCGACATTTAGCTTAGTGTCAGAAAACAACGTAAGCGACGTGTAAACGGTTTTCTCCGCCTAAAGGGAGCTTTTTGACATAGTGAAATCTCGAGTAGGATACTCGGGGAGTGGAGTAGGGCGAAGAGGAGCTTCGTAGCCGAACCACTATAAATCTTGGTATCTTGCTAAGGTAAAAGGAGTCAGAATGTACCTCATTGGATGCTTGAGCCATAAGACATGTTTCGTCTTTACCCTTTTCGTCATCTTCTTCACTGCTATCGCTCCAAGAACCTCCAATGAATGCTCTTTGATTCTTGTCTCTTGGTAGCTTTGTACATTCTCCAATAAGATAATTTGGGTCACCGCATCTAAAGCACTTTGTTTCACCTTTACTGTTCTTATCATCTTGGCTTCTTTGAAAGGTCTTTTTGTCGTTCCTTGATTATCTTACGAATCTTCCTCTTCGTTTGAAGAACTTCTTGAAGTCTCTAACCGCCATGGCGTATTCTTCGTCTTCACTTCCGGAAGTCGAACACTCCTCATCACTAGATTCTTTCTTAGCCTTTAAAGCAAGAGATTTTCTTTCTCCCTTAGCTTTGACTATTTCAGAATCTTTCTTGATGATCATTTTGTAAACTTTGAGATTCTCGATGAGTTCATCAAGTGACAGTGATGTTAAGTCTTTTGATTCTTCTATCGCCGTGACCTTTGCTCTCCATTTAGGATGTAAAGCCCTAAGAAACTTCATAACATAATTCTTGCTAGAATAACCTTCATCAAGAGATTTTAGACTAGTAATAATAGTATTAAATCTAGCAAAAGTACTATCTATAGATTCGTCTTCAGAAATGATGAATTGTTCATATTATTGTACCAAAAGATCGATCTTGTTATCTTTGACTTGGTTATTACCTTGATGGATGATTAACAAAGTTTTCCATATTTCTTTTGCCGTATTACACATGAAAATTCTTTCATATTCTTTTCTTGGCAAAGCATTGTAAATAACCATTTTGGCTTTGTTAT
>BQNB010045336.1:4612-17184 GCA_026074375.1 Tanacetum coccineum
TGGCAGTTTTTGTCTGTTTTTGGTCATTTAAGCTCGTTTTTAGAGGTAAAAGATATGTGTAATTAAGCACTTATCAAACGTGCTAGTCAAACTAGTAACCCAAATAGTCCTGTCACTCCTTTTGTTCGTAAAAGTCGACCTCCAAGTCAAGTTCTGACCAGTCTTCGAAATGTTAATGCTGTTTTTCCTCAATTTGAAGGTATCATAAAAGAAAGAACAACACAAAAACCAGACTATGTTTCTGAATGGTGTTATGATTATGCAAAACAGTTTGTTGAACAACAACTGGTACCATTTTACGACCATTTCAAAAAACATATCCAAGCTGCTAATGATACATTTTTCAAAGAGATAAAAGAATTTGAACAGATTTTTGATGTTAGGATCACATAAATGGACCCGAACAAAGAAGCTTCGGTCACTCAAAGATGCAATACAAAAGTCTAGCTCGAAAGACAATGTTAATTGATGTTTATTATGTATACGGGCCAAGATGTAAAAAGCCCAAAAAGAAAGCCCTCAAAGGCAAATCCTAATTAGTATAAATACACCTAGTTTAGTCAAAATTAGGTTAGCTATTTTTCATTATCATTTTTCATCTTAAGGGTTTGTAGCAACTCTTTGTTTTTCTTTTAATCAAAAGTTCTTTAATGTTTAATATTTCATTTTGCCATTGATCTTGTGATTTCATCCATGGAATGATCTAGGGATCCTACATATACTACTTTAAAGAAAAATAACAACTCAATACTAGATTTATTATAATAGGAATACTAATAATATAATAACTCTAAAAAAGTATCAGGAATTTAGATGCTCAGATCAACATCATGAAGGTGTTGAATGTAGGTTCCACTGACGGTAGTTGTGACCAACAAGCGTTAGACACTGACAGAATTCAGTTGAAAGATACGATTACCTCACTTAGGATTCAGCTAGATGGCCTTAAGATAGAAAACGTGAGTATGAAAAGACGGTATGATGAACTGTCAAAGGCGAATAATCACTCACGTATTGCATACACTGAAAAGCTGAGTGCCTTCACTGCTGAGAATACCAAGCTGAAAGCCCAAGTGACTGGTACAACAAGTAGTGGACCTTCAACCTCTGAAACCCTAAAGTACTTGCACCATGGAGTTATACCAACATTCAAAGTACATTCCCCCGCCAAAAAGAGGCCAACTGGGTAAAACCAACCCCGTTGCCTAAGAAAAAGCAAGTTACTTTTCAGGAACCTCCCAGGACTTCAAATAGACCCACACAGAAACCACCAGTGCAACAAAACAAAAAGCCTAATGTTCCTGTGAATTTGTCTACAAGAACCAAACCTGCCACTGAATCTCGCAAACCTATGCCCAAAGAGCCACACTACTTAAACCATCATATCTGCCCAATAAAAAGTGAAACGCGCGGAGAGCAGCTTTATCACAATAAGAAGTAGAAACGTTGCTTGTTAGTTGGTCTTCCAAAAAGCAGAAAAGTACTGCCATCTCCACTACAGAAGTTGAATACATCGCCCTATCAGGATGCTGTGCTCAAATCCTTTGGATGCGCTCTCAACTACGAGACTATGGATTTGCGTTCAACAAAATTTCGATGTATTGTGACAATCAAAGTGCTAGTGCTCTATGCTGTAATAGTGTTCAACACTCGCGTTCCAAGCACATTGATATTCGTCACTACTTTATCAAAGAGCAGGTTGAAAATAAAGTTGTTGAGTTGTATTTCGTGGAGACAAAATACCAACTGGCTGACATATTTACAAAGGCATAACCGAGAGAGCGCTTCGCGACACTCCTCCCGCTGCTTGGAGTGAAACAGATGTCACCAGAGACTCTGAAGGAACTACAGGATGAGTCTGTCTCCGAGTAACCAAGTGTTTCACATTGTATCATGTATATTTTATTAAAAAAAAAACAAAAAAAAACAAAACAAAACAAAACAAACTTAGTGTAGTATGGCTTGCAGTTATTTCAGACTGTAACCCGGTCTTAACCCAGAGATTTAGTGTACGTTTCAGTGCATTATTTCTTTACAGACAAGAAGTTGTCTAAGCCCCGAACCATTTTTCTCATAAACAACTTGTTTTATCAAACATGTTCGGGTTAACCAAATCAAACATTGACACGGGTCATTGTTTGAGGGGGAGAATCAGGTATACTAACAGTTGTTGCAGGTCAAAAGGACGTACTGTTGCTGATTCTATTGCTGAAAGATTGACACGACCAACCGCTTACAAGTTCAAGACAGATTGCAGTATCATTCCTGTCTGGGTATTCTAAAGGTCTTGTTTCAATTGCTCACTTGATATTTGTGCTATTTCACCTCACCTCATACTTTGAGGGGGAGATTGATACATTTTAAGTCCATTCTAGATCAAAACCATTCACAAGTTTCATACTTTTGATCGGGGGAGAAAATGTGACTTAAACATGTAAAACGGATAATTAATGATTCGATTGATTCTAAAATGCTAAGTCCTATCCATGCATGTGCTAAACATCTTTCGATTATCGACGCACATGTGTAGGGGGAGCATAAGTGTTAATATGATCAAAAATGTCAAGGTACCAAAAGTTTGTGTTATACACACGTATCTTGATAAATGACAAAGAATCTTTTGTTTCATGTTCGTGAAAGTGATCTTATGGAATGCTGAGGAAAGAGATGTTGTACCACCAGGGTATTCGTATGAATGCTCATGCCTGGTCTTCGGACTGCGCCCACTAGTGAAGTGGATTTCCATAAATGTACTTGTACAAGTTTGGATTTCCCGAGGCACTTCATATCTTTCGGGATATTTTTCAAAACATCATCAGAGCATTCTGATTTAAACTTTCGTTTGTGCCCCAAACAAATTTTATAAGCACATCGAATGTTTTTCAAATCATTTTTGCCACAGGCCTTCTACGGTACTTAATTGTATTAAGAAGTAAAACGCTGAAAAAGGAATTATACGGTATAGTCAGCAGATAGTAACTGTACTGACTCACTCTTTACCATTCTATTAGTAGAAATACTTATAGTGTGTTAGTCTTCGGACATCTGGTCTAGAGAACGGCGAACATTAGGGAATCTGATACTTAGGTATTAGAGGAACTAGCTTGTCACGTGCCGGAAAACCTGTCAAGAAGGTTCTTTTAATGAATCTATCTGATCACAGGTGCAGTATTCATACTGTAATCATTGATCCTCACGGAATCAGAGGTTAATGTAACCGACCAGATTGAGTATCGTCTATACTCGGTCCCTTCAAAATATAAAACCTTTGTGTGTTCACAAAATGTTTTTCTAGAACACATTAAGTGGATTTTACATAACAAAATGTTTTTGTTGGTGACTAAATTGTTCTATCATAGCGAATGACGACTCAAAGTATCCGATGCAAGACATGCTCATATCCTTACTCACATATCTGAAGAAATCAAGAAAGTTTACATACAAAGCTTCCGCACAATCTCTGAAAATCAATGTCTTCTTCAAATGCTAAACGTTATGGAGATTAGAAGAAGATACATCATCAAAGCTTTCCAGATTCCAACAGATATGAGCATGTGAGACTAAAGATCAGCGTATGGCAAAGTCAAAGTGAAAGAAGATCACAAAGTAATTCAGAGAAGTAAAGCTTAAACAAGTCAAAGATCAAGATCAAGTCATCACATCAAGTTCTGAAGATCATGATCAAGGTGTTAAAGATTGAATTACCAAAGCACAACAAGTGAAGTACCCTATCAACAACGAGCTAAAGAGACAAGCACGAGTGAGCTTCAAACAACTTCTCATGACCTCATCTAGGGGGAGATTGTTAGGATCACATAAATGGACCCGAACAAAGAAGCTTCGGTCACTCGAAGATACAAGACAAAAGTCTAGCTCGTTTAAGCGTGTAATATTATGTAAACGGGCCATTAATGAAAAAGCCCATCAAAGCCCAAAGGCCAAGGCCCTAGGCCGGTCTATACTAGGTCTAGAGAGGCTATATAAAGCCATCTTTTCTTCATTTTTAGGTTAGCAACTTAGATATTTAGGGTTTCATTTTTGTGTGTTTTGTTGCCACACCATTGTTCTTTGTTTTTCTTTAATACAAGTCAATTTAAAGTTTAATCTTGTGTGTTCTTGTGTTAATCGAATGATCTAAAGACCTACAATTGGTATCAAGAGCCAAAAGTGATTGTTAGTTTGTGATCAGAATCGAATTCATAACAAAACGTGATTGTTTGTTTTGTTTTTTTAAACCGAATATCAAAAAAGGGGGTGTGCTTTGATTTATTTTGGTTCGAATAAAAAAAATAAAGCAGAAAAGCAAGAAGAAGAATTTTTCTTCGTTGCGTTTTGAGGATCTTCATGTTGCGTTTTGAGGATTTTCATGTTGCGTTTTGAGCTTACAGGTTGCGTTTTGAAGATTAAGATTGCGTTTTGTCTAAAACGCTACGCTGCCAAAATTTATTACATATTGCGTTTTGAAAAAAAAAACATTGCGTTTTGAGAATTCAGGTTGCGTTTTGATGATTAAGATTGCGTTTTGTCTAAAACGCTACGCTGCCAAAATTTATTACATATTGCGTTTTGAAAAAAAAAACATTGCGTTTTGAGAATTCAGGTTTCGTTTTGAGCATATAGGGTTGCGTTTTGATATACAGGTTGCGTTTTGAAGACCACTCTTGCGTTTTGACTAAACGTTACACCCTGAATAATGGTGTTTTTGCTTACTAGGTTTCCTTCAACCATTTTGATATTGTAAAAGGTATCTATTGTAATGGGTGGAATATTTAGCATAGAGGCAAGAGATATGGATATGAAGCTTTTATCTACTTCAGAATTAAATAATACTCTATCTAGATGTTGGTTTAGAAGGAACAAACCCATGACTACATTCGGGTCTTGGTGAGCATTCCTATCCCTCAACATGTAGGCTATTACGTGTGCATGGTTTTGCGGTGGTCTTTCAGGACACTGATTTGCATTAATTGCATTTCTCTACAACAGGCATGAAAAACAACTGTTCACTGGGTAGCAGATTTACTTCAGTGGCTGGCCCTTTGGTTTTGTAGGTCTTCGGATAGATGGCCACATTGTTGCAAGTATTACCACTTGAAAGTGCAAGGCCCTGTTGTGATGCAGACGTGCATTCTTTCAAAAGGGACGGTTTCTAGGTATACTATATGTGTTAAGTTGGAGTGTCAGCATTAGAACTGAAGGTTTCATGTCTTCTGGTTCTTGTTGGGGGTTCGGTGATTATTGTAGCGGTTGTTGGTGTTGATGTTACGGTAGTTGTTGTTGTTGAAAGTTCTTCTGTCGTTAAACTTTCGTTTGTGATCACTTGATACTTGCATCGGGGTATGCTTTGTTACCTGATCCATTAGCCTCTGGGCTATGTTAATGGCTTCATCTAGAGTTTGAGGTTTAGAGGCGGTAACATTCCCTTCAATACTTCGAGGCAATCCCCCGATGAAAACTTCCATCATTTTCTCATAATCTGGCACCATAGTGGGACATAAGGTTGCCAATTCCAGGGATCTCTACCATATGCATTGAGATCATTCCCCTTCACAGTCAGATGGTAAAATTCGTCTTCCATCTTCTGTGACCTCAGTTGGGCTCAGTACTTCTTATCTCAATGCTTCTTGAATTCAACCCAGGTAATCTTGTAAGCTTCTTCTATCCTAATAGGTTGGGCAAAAGAATTCCACCAGGATATAGCTTTTTCAGTTAAAGTATCAGTAGCAAACTTTACCTTGCAGTCTTCGGTACAGTTACTATGGGAAAACACTAATTCAGTTCGCTCAAACCAGCGGATAAGTCCAACAGCTCCTTTCGTACCTTTGAAGTTGATAGGTTGGCAGCTCATGAACTCTTTGTAGCTATACTTTCTTGCTACATGAGCTTCTCTTTCTCCGGTGTTCCTATTGGTATTGTCAGCATTTGCCATTGTTGCAGCTTGTGCTTCCAGAGCTGCTATAACACTGTCAGCAACTAGTTTCCTGATTGCAGCTTGAGTCATGGCTGGTGCTTGAGATGTTGATGTCCTTTTGGGAGGCATTCTATCAACATAAGACAACACATAATAAGAATGATATCACAAGTCTTAAAATGAAATGCTTATTTTTGAACTTTAAGCATTTTTAACAATAGTGATATTAAAATCATAGATACTTATTTGATATGAATTCTAACAAGCATCTAACTTATTAGTCTATTTTCTGAGGGTCATGGTAAGATTCATAATGATGAAGAAGGAGATGAAATATAGGACACATGATGAATATGAAACGGGATCACCATTGTATTATATCATGAACGACTTGTCTTTGTACCGTACATAGTCAAAATTTGACAAGTGTTGTTATTTATACCACACATCCCGTGGCTAGGTTAAAAACTATAACTAGAGTCTAATCTAGTAGTCCGATGGTCCTTCCTGGCTGCTCTTGTGTTCATATATTGCATTCAGAAGACTTCCCTTATCTGCTTGGTGACGAGCCTGGATATCTTAGATGATTTGTTCTAGATTAGCAATCCTGAAGCGAGCCAGAGCAATCTTTCTGTTATTTCCCATTTGCTTTCTTTGAAGTTTAGTAATTTGAGTATGAGACTCTCGGAGTTCAGCTTCTAGATTATCAAAATCTTGTTGTATGATTACCCGACCTTTTCCAAGACCTTCTATTTTGTCTTCTATGTGCTCAATACGCTCGAGAAAGAGTTCATCTAGGTGATTCAAAATTTCCTCAATTTGCTCTTTGTGATGTTCTAGACTTGTCTTACGAGAGCTTTCTCCTATCATAAATTCTTGAGGTAGGGCAGAAGTAGAAGAGGATGATGAGTCACCACCTCGTTTCTTAAGTGGCAATAATTCGTCAAGAAGAAAGAATTATTGAGGATTAAACATTGGAAATAGCATTGAAGATAGAGGCACAATAGGTGGCGGTGAAATAGGTGATTCTTTAGCATAGTATGCATGCATGACCTTCATATAGGGGTCATCATGAAAAAGTGAAAGAGTTGGTGAAGCTATTGGAACTAAACCAAATGAGTTATTTGAAGAGCTAGAATAAGTTTTTCCTTGTGAAGCTGGGACATAGTCCGGGGAAGCCGGGAGAGCCGGTAACTAGCCGGGTTATATAAATCAAGCTGGGCATACTGGGTGGGGGATGGGGATGGGTTGGGATATGTCAGGAAAGTTAGAGGAAAAATCATCCTCAATATTGGAAGTAGGGTGGCTGGGAGAAGACATCACTCAGTTAACAACCCAGTGGTAAATAACATAAGTTATTTATATAATAGTATAATAGTTATGTACTTTACATACTATTCGGGAGATGTAGTGGCAAGGAGGACTTTCTTGGATGGAAAAAAGAAAAGTAGTTATAGTTAAGGTCTCAACCTTGTTCTCTATAACCGTGGCACTTGATACCAATCTATAACACCTCCATTTTTGACATATAGCAGCGGAAGCTAATATGGGGTATTATTTCATAGTACAACAGTCATAATCATAGAAAACGACTCATAAAAAGAGACGTTTTGGAAAATTTAGTTATCATTCATTTATTCATCAGAGTTTTACAAAAGAGAGGTCCCAAAATTTACATGATAACATAAAGTTTGAATGATAACAGTTTAACCATCTTCAAGTCTGTGCCACTCCGTGCCATAAGGTGCTCAGTTACCTGAGATAAACATACTAAAAGTCAACACAAAGGTTGAGTGAAATTCATAGGTTTATGTTAAACAGTTTGAATACAAGTTCAATAGTGGGTTACGTTGTTATACACCCATAAGTGTAATAATTGCAATGAGTACAATTATTATAGAAAATAGTATTATTGCGTCTAAGCTCATGGCACTCAAACTGACTTGTGTATATATCAATAATGATATATGTAATGATAATGGCCCCCGTGTAGGTAATTGTCATATACCTATAAGTTTCAAATATAGTGTGTTTGGTTACCTATCTGGCTAACACAAACGGGATTCGTCAACCCCGATAGGCCTATCCACAATATTCGCGTTCACTCGCAAGTGATTAATGGTCCATGATGGTGGGGGTCTTTTGGCATAAAGAGACTTAGACAACAGATGCAATAATATATCAGGATAACATACATTTAGAAAATACTTGTATTCATGGTTTATAGCATGTATCCTCCTCACGGGTTTATGAAACATTTAAAAGAGTAAAATTGCGGGCTATGAATTACCTTAAACATGGAAATATGATTGATAGTAAAGTATATCAAGTGAAAGTAAGATCTACGTTCAAGCCATTAGGGTAATATGTCAAGTCTAGTGTGATGGCATGTGATGCTTAATTACTTGAGATAAACATGCTAAAAAGATCAACACAATGGTTGAGTGAAATTCATAGGTTCATGGAAATATTGTATCACTGTTCGGGCTATCATAATCCAGAGGCCATGTAGTATCGTTTGAGGAGTCAGGGCACTTTAAATCGTAAACCCAGTAAACTCGTCCAAACAAATACCCAAATGGAACCCCTCACATGAAATTCCCTAGTAACATGACACGATAATATTTTAAGTTTCTTCAAAAGCTAGTCGATGATAAATTACGTTAGATATATAACGTAATTTATAATGCGTCGATCGATGATTAATAGCGATAAATGTATTGGGTTTTAATAAAATCGAGTCTTATTATATATTTTTATAATTTATATAAAAATATTATATTTTATATTTTTAAGTTTACAAAAATGGCAATAAATACCCTTGATTTATAAACTTTTACAAATTTAGTCCTTTATATATAAAGTATATATATTATAATCCTTTAACTTTAGAACTTGGAAAAATAGCCCCTTGTAGTTATAACTTTAGGAAAATGACATTTTTAGTCCCTCTAGTTATAAATTTCAGAAAGTTACGATATATACCCCTTGCATGGAAATTATTTACAAATCAAGTCCAAAAAGCCATGCAAGCTTATTTTAGGGTTCCAAATGATATTTGCAGGTTATAGCTTATTAGAATAAGCTAAAATAAGATGTTCAAACGTAACAAAAGTTTAAAAAAAGGATTCGTTAGCTAGAAAATCAAAACGGGTCGTTTTTAGGGTTTTAATAAAAAACGCATGGGTTTGTGGTTCAAGGGATCAAACAAGAGTTTATATAGGATCTAACAAACCTTATGAAAGATTTAAAACAGATTATAAGTTTATTGAACAAGATTATAAGCTTACTTGAGCTAAAATGGGTCAAAAAGAGGGTTTTGGGTTCGTACGCCTAGAAACGACTTCAAGGGCTTGCTTCTCTTGATTCTTGACTTCAAATTTGCTGAGTTCTTCCTTATTTGATCTTCCTTGGTCTAGTTTAGAGCTCCATTTGTTTGTATGATGGATTTTGAGGTGTGTTTGAAAAAGTGTGTGTTTTGGCTATATATAGGGCTCATATGACCCTTAGTGCCCAAGTTATCTTGACGTAAGGATCAAGTGTTATAGAGTGATGACTAAGGAAGGCTAGTGATGAGTACTGTAGGCTATGGAGGTAGCAATGCAAGGTGGAAGGGTGTTGAGGGGGTTCGGTTACAATGAAGTGACAAGGAGGTAACAAGAAGACTTGGTGAACAATGGAGGTGATGTAGGTGCGTGTAAGGTGCTTGGGTAGCTGCTTGGTGACATGGTGGTGAGGTCATAGAGGTGTTAGGGAGCTAGCTTAGCTTAAAAATGGGTTTATAAAGAAATAGTAGCTATGCATGGTGGGGAGTGGTGGGAGGTCACGGCTAACCAAGGAAGTGATGGAGGTGCTTTCATTTGCTTGGTAGCCAAAGGAGGTGAATAAGGTGCTTGTATGCTTGCTTGGTGACATGGTGATGATGTAATAGTGGTGCAGTGTGGAGGTGGGTTGGGTAGTGGGGGGTGGGGGATGCAGATGGCGGGATAGTGTAAATGGGTTAAAAGGGAGGAGGTGAGAGGAGAAAAGGGGGTTGCGAGGTTAGTTTTGGTTTCGGGGAGGGTTTTTTTGGTTTAAATTGAGTTAGGGTTAGAGTTTAGGATAAAATAGGGTTTTGGATTAAGGTTTAGGATTAGGGTTTAGGATTAAGGTTTAGGGTTTAGGATTAAGGTTTAGGGTTTAGTTTTAGGTTTAAAATGAAATTAGGGTTTTAGGGTTTCGTTTAGGGTTTAGGGTTTTAGATTAGGGTTTTAGGACGATTTAGGGTTTAGGTTTAGGGTTTAGAAGTTGTGCATTGAGTGTTTGTACCTTGTGCTAAAGAGGTAGTAAGAAACTAAAGTGATTTAGGAGGTAAAATGACCTAGTTTGGTTTTCTTGCATTATTGACTTGTACATTGGGCTTTAGAAAGTTGTAACTTGATTTAGGAGGGAAAAGATATTCAAATGTTGTGCATTGTACACTTGTACACATGCTTGAAGGCTTGCACATTCATTTTATATGTATATATTACATATAATTAGGGTTTTGATATAAACGTTAATGAATAAAGTCTGTGTTGATATAACGTTGTAAATGGTATGTTAAATGGATAACGTACTTAGTAAAAATGATATTAAGATATTGACTTGACATATTAGGATGTTTATATGATATAAACATAGATATAAATGGCATTAGTGGAGGTTGCGTGAGCTCATTTACTTTAGTTATGTAAACCACATTACATAATGGAATAAACCGAAAAATTTCCTTTAAAAAGGTGGTATATTTATAATAGATGGATATTACAGTGCATCTAATTTAATAGATGGATAATTATAGTGATGAAAATTATGGGTTGTTATAGCGACCCTAGATTCGCATCAAATTTCTGGAGGTCACTTCAGAAGGCTTTGGGGTACTAGCTTAGATATGAGTACTGCGTACCATCCACAAACTGATGGACAAAGCGAGAGGACTATCCAAACTCTCGAGGATATGCTACGTGCTTATGTGATTGACTTTGGAAAGGGTTAGGTTAACCATTTGCCATTAGTTAAATTTTTATATAACAATAGCTATCACGCTAGCATCAAGGCTGCACCGTTTGAAGCACTTTATGGTCGAAAGTGTCATTCACCTGTTTGTTGGGCCGAGGTTGGACAAATTCAACTCACGGGTCCAGAAATAGTACTAGAAACAACCGAGAAGGTCATTCTGATCAAGTAAAGAATGCAAGCCGCTCGTGATCGACAAAAGAGTTACGCCAATTTAAAGCGTAAGCCGATGGAATTTCAAGTTGGAGATAAAGTTATGCTTTTTGTTTTGCCTTGGAAAGGAGTAGTACGTTTTGGCAAACAGGGGAAGTTAAAATCTAGATATGTTGGACCTTTCAAGGTATTGGAAAAAGTTGGAGCCGTTTCTTAAAAGCTTGAGCTTCCTCAAGAGCTGAGCAGGGTTCATAATACGTTTCATGTATCCAACTTGAAGAAGTGATATGCCAACGAACCATTAGCCGTTCCGTTAGATGGACTCCACATTAATGACAAGCTTCATTTTATCGAGGAACCAGTAAAGATCATGGATCGAGAAGTGAAATGGTTGAGGCAAAGCCGTGTTCCAATTGTCAAGGTTCGATGGAACTCCAAGAGAGGTCATGAGTTTACATGGGAACGTGAAGACCAATTCCGGAAGAAGTATCTGCATCTCTTCACAAATACCGCACCGTCGTCATGTGCCGCATCTTAAGCCTTGAGTATGAGGCTCATTTAACGGGGTAAGACTATAATACCCTGTGTTTTAGGTCATTGTACGACGTTATTTAATTTACAATTTATTTTTAGTGTTGTACGCGTTTGCTTTTAATGTTAAGTGTTAAGTTAAATCGCGTAAACTAAAAATGATCATTCAACGTAAACGGGCATCAAACAATTAAATGTTTATGTCAAGCAAGTGTTAGATAATTATTTGGTGGATAATTATTAACCTTGCATATTTTATTTTTATTGGTTACGTAAAGTGTTTACGTTTCGCAATAAAATACATTTTGGCATACCCAGAACCACCAAAACTTTTCCACGCTTCAACAAATACCCATTTTTATACCCAATGCTCAAAGTTTTATAAAAATGCACCTATATTTATCACCTTAGCTGAATTCTTCATGAAAGAAATAAACCAAGACTTATGCATTACAAGTATTCACCTTTACATATTAACCTACAACTTGTAACTTCCAAATAATGCTAGATATTATGCAAGATATCAAAAACACCTCATATACTCCCTCCCTCCCTCAAAATTCAGCAATATATATGTCCCTAGGGAACACTTAGCACACAAAATCACCAATTTGATATTGTACAACTCCAACTCATTTAAACCATAAGGACTTTCTTCAAGTATTGACCAAGACTTCCCTAGAAATCCTCCTTATGTCTTATGACTCATATAAGTGAACTTTGACTAGTCTTTGAAGTATATAAAGGAATCACTAGATAGAGAACACACACATATTCATTTCTTAAGGTGAAACAACACAAATACTACCTCTTGCTCACTCCTAGCCCACGACCAACCCTAAACTCCACCAAATAATTCATACAACTTTATTTACAACATTTACAAGCATTCCTACAACATATCTAAGGTATCCTAAGGTGTTTAGAAGGTTTGGTTTGG
>BQNB010045336.1:26071-44339 GCA_026074375.1 Tanacetum coccineum
CAAGCAGTTGCAACTTTCAACACGTGACTTGATTGTTTCACTTTAAACCCATAATTTGTAGTCTAACATTCTAAATGATGTTCTCATTTAAAAATAACCTGTCATCTCTCCTTCTGTGTGTAGTGTACCACAGTAGTGAGGATCACTTCTTGACACAATCCACATATTGAGTTTACATGTCTGTTTCATAATATATACAACTTCGTCAACTGACTTCTTCATAGTTTTCACTTTAAGTCTTACGTAGCGTTTAGTATGTTGTAATCAAAGTAGGAATGAAAAAGATTATTACGATGAAATGAAAAAATAGTTTTTTTACATTTATAGAATGCAATGATTCATTCAAAGGAATGACCCATTACACCAAAATCATTCTTTAGGGGTCCTTTATTTTTTTAATTTCATCTCGTAATGGAATTAAATTACATAAAACCCCATCATTAATTAACCACATTAAATAATTTCTATCATCAATTGGGTATTTTAGACTTTTTTTATTATCGATTGCATTACGTCTTATCATATAAACCAAACATGATTAATAACGGGAATAAACCATTACATTACACTATTTATTCCATTACATCGTTTATTCCATTTATTTAACATTTTATTCCGTCCTACCAAACGAACCCTTAGTTAAATATAAATAAGAACCAAGTCAAACTTGTTTTACATACCGCCCTTTAATTAACCCGCATGATCAATTTTCGTAGACACATAGACGGAACTTGAACAATTTTAGTGGGGGGGCCTAAAAATTTTCTCGGGAGGGCCAAACACGAAATTTACAAAAAGTACCCTTAAGTTCTAAAATATTTACACTATCAACCCCGAATCTTGGGAGGGCCACAGCCCCCCCGGGTCTACATGAAGGTCCGTCCTTGCGTAGACACCTTATGAATACATAGCACCATCTATTGTACTAACATAAATTCCGAATCATCAGCCATAAAGAAGATATTTTTTATATGCATCTTGTTTCAAACAAGTATGTTTTTGGCCCGCGCGTTGCGGGCGGGCGTATGGTTTTTAAAAGTATTTCACGTGTGTTCTATTTCGGGCTATTTTAGGCCTTGGGTTATATTATGTTTAGTACGTTGGGCCTCAAGTAATAAAGTTTATTATTTAAAAAAATCGTTAAGAGTTGAGGGTACGTTTTGTAAATTTTGTTTTCTATTTATATTAAACTTCAACATTTTTTATAATATCGTGCATATGTCAGAAGCATTGCAATATTGGGCTCGTTTTGTTCGCAATTTCAAGATCTTTCCGCAGGTATTTTTTGATCTGAATAAATCAGTGATATGTATTATATATTTGATAAATAAAGTTTAGTATATGAAAAAGACGTAAATAGTTAAAAGTTAAGGGTCCGTTTTGTAAAGCTTTTTTTTTTCTTCCTATTTTGGCGAGCAGAAAGCTTTTTTTTTTAGTTTGGGCTGGATTAAATTGGTAGAAAACGACTTTCATGTTCGGTTCAGAGAGCACTTTTTTCGTTGAGAATTCCTCGTTCCCTCTCGATAGACCAGCGGCGAATAATTTATTTATTAATTTTTTTTTTAATTTTGTGCGGGTTTATTTTTTCGGTCTCATGTTTAATAATTTTAATTTATGGGCTTATGTATTGGGCCTCATGTTTAAAGGTTTACTTTTTTTTTGCTATAGGTTTTTTTTTAAAAATATATGTGTTGTATATTTTGGCTTATGATTTTTAGTGCGTAAAATGACACCGTTTAATGCAATCTAGAGTTGTACGTTTGTGACTCTGTCGATTATTTTAAAGCTACAGTAGAAACTCGATAAATTAATACTCGATTATTTAATAAACTCTCTAAGATAATATTTTTTGCCGGTCCCGACTCGGGGATAGGGTGCTAAATTAATAATTCGCTAAAATTATAAGATAATACATTTTTGATAATTTGTTTAGACCCCATATAAAATATAAATTAATAATTCCTTATATATAGCATATTACATGAATGATTTATGAAGGTTTCTTGAAAAATGACTCAATTGTCTTTTGTTTTTTGTTGAAATCAATTTCCCCTTGAATCTCGTCTCTAATTTTCCTTAGCATGGTAAGAACTTCTGGTGTTGTTTTCTCATAGCTCAACAAGAAATTGTTCAATGTGATTGCCGCTTTAATAGCTTCGTTTCGCGAAGGGGGTTCCATTGTAGAACTTTCATCATCTTCTTCATCGATATCATCTTTATTAATTCCAATAACGCTTTCAATAATTTCTTCATCAGTCAACAACTGTGCAACTACATTTTCTTCTGGGTGAGTCAGAACATCTTCGACATCCATTGCATTGCGATAACCCAACTCTTTGATCAAATTCTGGAGTTCTTGAGTGCTTTCACCACCTTCATCTGAGTTCTCAAAAGTCATGTTATCTGTTGATCGAAGTTTACAATGACGAAAGCAGTTCGCAATTGTATTTGCACTAACATCCATAGTCCATGCTGAAATTGCAAGATTCATTGCATCTAATACATTTATTTTTGCTGGATTTGGAACCCCTAATTCATAACCCTCCAAAAGACTTCTATAAAATCGACGACGATAATGCATCTTAAAAGCTCGTATGATCCCCGCGTCACAAGGTTGAATTTTTGAAGTTGTGTTTGGTGGCAAAAAAAATAATTCAACATTTCGTAATCCTTCAATAATTTTTGGATGAGCAGGGCAATTATCCACAATCAAGAGAATTTTTCTTCCAACCATTTTTTTATCAAGTTGGCGAACATATTCTTCAAATAACACACCAGTCATCCAAGCTCGTTTGTTAGCACGGTACTCACAGTTCAGACTGTTCAAGTTTACATTCTTGAAGCACCTTGGTTTAGCATATTTCCCAATAATCCATAAAGGAAGTTTTTCCGAACCGTCCTCATTACAGCAAATAGCAACAGTTAGTCTTTCCTTGTCTTGTTTTTTCCCTTCAAGCTGCATTGTTGCAAGGGAATGATCCGGTTGAAGTCTAAAAAACAAACCTGTTTAAGATCAAAACATGTAAATAATTACATCACTAAAGTACAAAATATAAAATAAAATAATAAAAAAACAAACCTGTTTCATCCATATTAAAGATGTCTTTCATTTCAAACTGATCAACTTTGTCTCTTATGGATTTTAATTTGTCCTCCATGCCCTCCATTTCAACAGATCCACTCTCTCCAAAACGCCGGAAATTTTTAATTCCATATCTTGCTTTGAACTTTCCAAGCCAACCAATAGAAAAAGTAAAGTCTGGAGTATCCACTGGATACATATCTTTCATGAACTTTTTCGCCTTCTCGATGATTAGTTCACCTGTCATATTCACATGTTCTTGATATTGAAGAATCCATTCATAGAGAGATTTTTCTAGGTCAGGAAATTTTGCCGGTTTGTGTCGCTTAACATCGCCTCTTTCGGGAGCAAGTGAGAGATACTCTAAAGACCGCTTAACTGTATTCGATATTGTCGCTTGACTCACCTGCAAACCATAGTTACTATGAACCCATTCTTGCAATTGCTTTTGAGTGAGACTTGGATTATCCTTGTTGTGCTTGCATAATGCTCTTCGAATCTCGTCTGTCATTGTTGTTTTTTTCACACCTTTAAGATGGGAAGCCATGTTGTGTGTATGATTTGTTTGTGTTAACCTATTTTGATCTTGTATTTATATAGAAAATATTTTTAATGTCCATAAAGTGATACATTGAACACAAGAAGCATAATAAGGTGGGAGATTGAAGGTTTCTTTCAAATTGGGCCGTTCATTTGATATACATGCATTGTATACAATAATTAATAAAATATTAATTAATATATAGAGAATTTTTCTTCCAACCATTTGTATACTATAAATTAATAAAATATTAATTAATATATAAATTAATAATTATTAATTTATCGATTAATTAATAACTCTTTTAATTAATAAATTTTGGTGGTCCCAAGTGTATTATTTTATAGAGTTTCTACTGTATTTTGGTATTTTACCAATTTGTGAATTTTATTGATAATTAAAGACTATGTTTTTATCTTTTTGGTTTTTTTTTTTGGTTTTTTAAATGATAATTATACTAACAAGAAAATGAAAATATTTTTGTACTTTTTGGTTTTTTTTTGTTTTTTTTAAATAATATTCACAGATTCAAACACAAATGCCAAACGTAATTCGATAAACGGTTTTCACAGCATCCCGACCATCGGGGCCGCCAAAATTGATTGAAATTTTTTTCAAAACTTTATATATAATAAAAAATATAGATAAAATTTATATTAATCCAAAAAAAATAACTACAATAACAATTAAATACGGGACAGTAGTATAGAATGATTCCCGGTCGGTTTATCCCCAACGAACGGCCTTGTTGACACTTATAAGAGTATCGATACAGTCGGAAGATTGGAGTTTTGAATGCGAGAAATAATTTGAGAGTATGGAAAGCTAAATTAAACAATAACAAACAAAAACGATTAAGTAAAACCCAAAAATTATAAAATTAAGCTAAAAAAAACGAAGAGGCACGGAATCCCGAATCAAGGGCGTCAAAAATGTTCAAATTATTCAAAATTAACCCCTATAAAGAAATTATTCACTTCTAATCTAAACTCTATGGGGGGACTATTAAGAAGAATGAAAAAAGACTAGACTGAAAACGTGAGGTCGTTTTGACCCAAAAACGAAGCGTCAAAGACAAAAAACAGTTAAATACTGAGCCCCGTTTTTTAAAAAAATCATAAGATTGAAAAATTATACCCTTACGAAAGTTTTTATATTTTTTCCTACGTAGTATAGACTAAAGAAAATATTTTCATAAAAAACGAAAAATATTTTTTTTTTTGATAATTTTTTATATTTTTTATGAATTTTTTAAAACTTATTAACGAAATTAATTATAAAAAAAATTACTAAAACTATGTTTTTAAAAATTATGAAAAAAATTTACATAATAAGATACGAGACCTTAAAATCACTACACTAAGGAAAATTTAAGAAGCCCATAAGTTCGGCTTATACTAAGCCGAAAATTAAGCTGGAACTGCTTATAGCTTTAAAGGCCAAAAAAAAGGGTAAATGACTAAAACCACTTGGGACTCTAACGTAGATGTCCAAGGGTGTGCAAACGGTAGTCTTGTTATTAAAGAGGGGGTGTACGAAGGTTTGAGGCCCTGGGTTCGAGTTCTTGCTCACCCGGGTTTACCCTTGTCTCCTATCTTTTTTGTTTTTGAAACTTTTTTAAACAAACTTGTGTTATAGCTATTGAGCTTTTACATTTTGCATAAAATAAGGGTATTTGAGAAAGCTTATAAATTAAGTGAAAAAGAAGCTTTTTAAAAACGGACAGTAGAATAATTAACCGCTTAAGGGAAAGGACGAAGAAAAAAATGCTTTTTCTAGGATTGTTAACACACAATAAGGCAAAAAATGTAAGAAAATAAGGTAAAACCAATTCAAACTATACATCATATTGAACTACTAGGAACAATAATTAGCAAATGAAATAAGTCAATAAGCCAAAATTGGGCTTAATCTTGATACCTCAGCAGTACTATTAAGATTAGTACTGTAGAGTAAATTTTAAGCCTGGGACCAAATTTTGGCTTAAAAATAAAGCTAACAAAAAGGGTTTCTTAAGGTCTGAAAACAAAAGGGGGACTTATCAAAGAGCTTATTGTCTTTAGAAAAGTCCAAAAAGCTAGGGCTGAGGCCCTCCCTAATAAGCTAGAACAGAAGCCTAAAAACGACACCTTTGCCACCAGGGTAAATATATATAAAAAACAAAGAGGGAGCTAATTTGAAACTGCTTGCAACTAAGCTTGTCAACATAACGCTCCAAAAATTAAAACTAAAAATTAAGCTAAGACAGATTAAGCTTGGCTTAAGGTGAAGCTTGTGAACCAAAGAATTTAATCACCTGAAAAACAATTCTTTATAGGATTTGGATTACCGCCCAACATGAACAGCTTAACTGGGTTTTACTTCGTGAAAACTTCAAAAAATATTGACAGGATATGAGTAAAATAAAAACTATGACTCATAAGGCTCTTTATACTGGATTCAACACCATATAAATGCATAATTAAGATTACCAAAAGTTTAAGCATAATAAGGCACATAAAGACTTTTCTAAACTATCTGATCTAAGAAAACAAAATAAAAACTTGAAAAAATTTTTTTTGAACTTGAACTTTAGAAACAGACTCAAAAAACGAGCCTCAATACTTAGACTAAAGCGATAGCCTTATGGCACACACCATACTCACTCTGTTTTGATACCCCCCAAATATTTTTTTTCTTTCTTTTTTCCGGTCCTTATCCTCAACCACCTCCTTAATATTTTTAAAAAATGAATTCTTAAAGTTATATAGATTGGATATAGCATAAGTTTTAAAAGAACTCTGCAAGTTGTCCAAACAAGCATTAGTTAAGTACCTTAAAGGAGAGTAAAAAGCAAAAAGCAAATAAGCATAATAAGGACATAAAAAAAGGCTGAAAAATAAGCTTGCTACAGTAATTTTTTAAGCAAAAAACATTCAAAAAAGAAAGTTACCTTACTCCTTGCTCTAAACACACGGATTATTGTAGACCTAAATAAGCTCTAAAACCTACCCAAGCTTATAAAAGCTTAACTAAGAAAACCCAATGAGCCATCCTTGTTTGCTCATTCATCCACAGCTTATCAAACAATAATTTTTTTTTCTTCTTTCAATTTTTCTTAAATTTTTGTATCAAAGTTGAAAACAGATAATATAGAGCTTATATTAAGAGCTTATAAGGTTTTTAGAGAGACATAAGTAACTTAGAACACAAATGTAAAACTAAACTAAATTTCATTAAGAAGAGAATACAAGTACATTAAGTTAAAAATTTAACTAAACTAAAATTACACACTTTAAAAAAAAACTAACTCTCAACTCTCTTGCCTCCAGGGGCTTACAACAGCTTAAATAGCAAATAAGCTAGGGTTTGGTCTTCTCTTGTCTTCTTCCTTGGTGTGTTTATGTGTAGACCACAAAACGCATATGTGCTTGTTGTGGTAGTGCAAATCACAAACAATCTGGCCCATTGCTACGTTCTGCCTCTGTGCCCAAGTCGTATATCTCAACCCCTTGATTGGACTTGTGGGGAATTAGGGTTGCCACCGTTGGCATACCCATGTGGGGGTAGGGTTTAAGTTATGTTTGATGGTTTTTGGATGGGGTTGTGGACAACAAACAGGGAATGGGGGATAATGCCAGAGGGGGGCATTGAGCTTTGACGGGAAATTATATGGTTGAAGAATTACCAGTAACTCAAATCCAGGGGGTGATGTTTGGGAGTTTGAAGGGTTTGGTCCTCAAGGGTGTATGGTTATTTCAAGTTTCGTCCTTGTGGTTTGTTGAAGTTTGGGGACTTTGACATAAACAGTCCCCAACAAGGTTATATAAGTTATTACACCACAAGTCCTTGTGGTGTATAACTTTCTAGAGATGGCAGAAATGGCCCTGTGGTTATCTTGGTGGATTTGCGGCCAGAATTAACCCTTGGCTATGAATTTCACTCAACCTTTGTGTTGACTCTTTTTAGCATGTTTATCTCAGGTAACTAAAGCAATTTATGGCACGGAGTGGCATGGACCGAAGATGGCTAAACTGTTATCATTCAACTTTATGTTTTCCTGTAGATTTTGGGACCTCCTTTTGTAAAACTCTGATGAATAAATGAATGATAACTAAATTTTTCCAAAACGTCTCTTTTGAGTCGTTTTCTATGATTATGACTGTTGTACTATGAAGTAATACCCCAGATTAGCTTCCGCTGCTATATTTGTCAAAATGGGGGTGTTACAGATTGGTATCAGAGCCATGGTTATAGAGAACAAGGTCAAAACCTTAACTATAACTACTTTTCTTTTGCCATCAATGTCCTCCGTGCCACTGCATTTCCTAAATAGTAAAGATACCATTTCTTTTCCCGAATAGTATGTAAAAATACATAACTATTATACTATTATATAAGTAACTTATGTTATTTACTACTGGATTGTTACAGTCATGTCTTCGTCCCCTCACTCTACTATCGTCCCCTCTGATTCCGATATTGAAGATGCTTTTTCCTCTACGAACATTTTGAACTATTTCCCAGCCTCATCGGGAAACATTTTTTTCCTAACTATCCCAAGGAGATTTCATCACCTAAAGACACTAAGTCTCCTATTGGATCACTTATTCCATTATCTCCATATCTATCTCTCGAAGTCTTAAATTCTAAAACTCTCCGTTGTAGCCTGCAATATCCGAGAATGATCACAAGTCTTTTTATAATACCTTCACTTGTGATATGACTATATCATTTTATGGATTCTAAATTCTGTGTTATCTTGTATATGTTGATAGATGCCTCCCAAGAGAACATCAACATTTACAGCACCAGCTATGACTCAAGCTGCCATCCGGAAACTGATTACTGATGGTATTGCTGTCGCTCTAGAAGCACAAGCTGCTGCCATGGCAAATGCCGACAATCCCAATAGGAACACTAAACCAAAAGAAATTCCTGTAGCAAAAAGAGAAAACTACAAAGAGTTCATAAACAGTCAACATTTCTACTTCAATGGTACGGAAGGAGATGTTGGACTCATCCGCTGGTTTGAACGTACTGAATCGGTATTTTCTCGTAGCAAGTGTGCCGAGGAAGACAGAGTGACATTTGCTACTTGTACTCTAACCGATGACGCCTTATCTTGGTGGAATGCATATGCCCAACCTATTGGGATAGAACAAGCCAACAGGATCACCTAGACCGAATTGAAAAGACTCTTAACCAATAATTATTGCCCTCAAACTGAAGTCAAGAAAATGGAAGACGAATTTTACAACTTGGTTGTGAAAGGACATGATCTCAAGATTTACGTTAGAAGATTCCAAGAATTAGCAGTCATATGTCCAAACATGGTGCCAAATTCTGAGAAACTCATGGAAGTCTTCATCGGGGGATTACCCAGGAGTATTGAAGGAAATGTTACCGCTTCAAAGCCTCAAACTTTGGAGGAAGCCATTTGATATGTGTGAGAACACATATCCTTTTTATATCAAAAATGACCCTTAAAAGACCAAAACTGTGTATAAAATGCTTGTATATTGCTTGTTTTGTCTTTCTTATTATGTAGGTACGATTAAAGCAAAAATCACAAGAAAACGATCAAAATCGGACAAACACGGACACGGGAACGAAAGAGCACGCAAAAAGCCGAGAGGAAGCTATTAAAGTCAAACCCTAGTCAAACTTCAGTCAACTTAGTCAACCCTTGGTCAAAGTCATAACAAAACAAAACCCATCTAATTTCCAAATCAGCCCTCAAGATAATCCAAATTGCAAAAATAGCCTTAAAGCCCTAACGGTGTTAACTTCTATTAAAAGAAGTTAACACCCATTAACTATTATTTAACAAAAACCTAACACTCGTTAAATCCAAGCCCAAAGCCATAAAACCTTTACCCTAGCCCAAAACTTTACCCCAATAGCCCAAGTCAACTACCCAGTCAACTCCCTTACCCTTTCAGTTAAAAATCAAACGGGAAAAGTAGTTAAACTATTGTAGATCATTTCCCCCAATTTAACCATTCAGTCAAAATCATAGGGCTTTTACCAATTAAGGGGTAAGGAGGGTAATTCAGGTGTGATAGTACACGTTGGTAGGGTAAAATGTCATCCAAGATCTCTCATTGGCCAATACCTACAAAGGAGGATCACGGATTAGCAAAAGAAACACACAAGGATGGATAATTTACACTAACCCTACTTTCAAAAGAAGCACAATCAAGCCTGACGCACGGATGCCACGTTGGCAATCCGTGTGTCCTAAAATTTAATCTAACGGTGGACACTAGAGATCCAATGATGAGCAAGGTTGGATGGACAGGATTGGAGGAGCGTCTAACAAACTCAGGCTCCTAGAAGCTTCATCAACAGGCTATTTATAGCCTCACACTCTCACACACAGGGAGGAGTTAGTTTTTAGCTTTTAGATTTTTAGGAAATTTAGCTTAAGCTTTTAAGTTTTAAGTCAATGTAATTTTCATTTAAACTTTTGTAATTTTCTTTTCAAGTAATGTAATCAAGCCTTTTTAGTTAATGAAATTTGAGTTTTCTTTAATAAATTTGTCAAAAGCTCTCTATAAGCTCTAGTGATAGTGTACGGACCAATAAGCTCTTATAAGCTCTCACAAGTCTATAAGCTTGTGATTGAGCTCAATTCAGTCTTTAATTCACTTAAACCTTAAAATCAGCTTAATACTTTGATTATTGGACTCTTAAGCTTATGGAAGGGAAGCTAGCAAGGGATGAGCTTCCAAGGACTTTTACTGGCTTATCTTTGATAAGCCAGAGCTGTTGATAAGCTCTTTGAGCAAATTTTGCCTTTGTTAAGCTAAGGCTTAAGTAAGTTCTCTATTTACTATTTTGTTTTTAAATTCCTAGCTTAAATTTGCTTATTATTTGCCTATATGCTTATCTAGTTGCTTATTTGAGCTTTATTATGCTTCTTTGTGCTTATTCATCATATTTAGCTATCTGTTTTAGTTTTTTTATAGTCTAGCTTATAATTTGTCTTAACTTGTCTTAAAAATTATAAAAAAAGAATTAAAATTTCAAACTATTTTTCTATTTTCATATGATTTATTAAGAAAAAGAAATTACAGACAAATCAATTTTAAATTCCCTAGAAAAATACAAATTTAACTGGAAAATAAAAAAACATGGTGGTTTTTAACAACTAAAAGGTGCAGAAATTTTAATGAAACAAAAATGCCCAAATTTTATAAACCAATTGAACCCTAATTTCTTGCCATTAAAACCTAACCCTAAATTTTATAAACTAAAAATGAAAAATAATAAAACTATTATTATTGTATACCCTAAAAGGACTAGTGTAAGAAATGGTATAAAGAAAGAAAGAGAACAGGGTATGGCGGTAACTGTCTAGATCTTACAACTCGAGATTTAAAACGGGTAACCATAGTACAATTAGAAAGTCACAAATAGACCCTACGATTTCAGCTTATTTTTGCTATTAAAAAATGAAATAAACAAAAACTTAAACTACAAAGTCTAAGACTGAGCTTATACTCTACAACTTTAATAAAGTCACTATGTACTTTTATCAACTTAATAAGCTAGAAAATAAGCATTTCAAACTGCACCACAGTAACTAGAGCTTAACTAACTTTTTCAAACTTTGGCTTATTGCTAGCTTATTACTAAATGAAAATGAAAACCAAAAGTTGTTATATGAAACTTAAGATGTGTACTAGGGATATCTAGAAAGAAATAAGCTAAGAGTTAACAAGATTAACTAGAAATTTGCTATCAAAAAGTGAAAGGTTTAGCTTATTACTGAATTTAAGCTTTTCCTAATAAGCTAATTAGCTTATAACTAATTCTTAGAAACTGAAATTTTGCAAATAAGCTCTACTATGATTATTGAACTAACCTAGATAAAAGGTTTTTTTAAAATAATCAACTAGAAATGAAAATTCTAAAAGAAATAAGCTAATTATCTTACTTCTGCTAATACCTCTTTTGCAAGCTCAAATAAGCTATACTAAAAGCTTAAAAATGAAAACTAAATGATGACTTTTATAAACCTAATGGAGTACTAATTAAGTGCTTAATACTAAGTTTTAAATCCTAATCACAAGAGCTAAATGGTGACTAGAAAATAGATGAGCCACAACAGTATTAACTACAATTAACACTGCTATTGCTGATGCAATTAGCAAATAACTAAGTGCAGGCCAAATTCTTAACTAAAAACTCTTAAACTAACTCATTACATGCTACTAAATCTACATTTACTAAATTTGAACTCTACAATGCTATTAAACACTTAACTACAAAATCTATTCTAGCATTAAACTGTCCTGGTGCAGCAAAGACTTTTTAAGCTCTAAATTCTAAAATTCTACAAACTAAGGTTCAAATTCTATTTAAAACTTGTAAACTTTAAAAGTCTAAACTATGTAAGGTGTTTTGGCAGGATTATGTTGACTTTTAAAGTCAAATGCACCTTAAACCAAACACCCCTTATCCTGAACTGTCCAAACTATATCACACTTAAAATCTATTTTAAAAGCTAAAAATGCTAAACCTTATATCTACTCAATCTTAAACTAACCTAGTTAAGCTAATTGAACACTAAAAACTTAAGCTTATTAAGAAAATTAAGCTAGTTTATCAGCTAGCTACTTATCACTAAATGACAGAATTAAAAGCAAAATTGAACCTTAATTGTAGGATCGATATTCCTTTATGAAACACTGATATACTGTCAACTATGCAGAATCTAGTTGGCAGTACTTAAGAAGAACACACAATAGTTTCTCAAACGATTTCTATTATAAACCTTTTGAATCTGCCTAAATTGCAGATCCCTAATACAATACTAATAATTCTTAACTCGTGTTTTTCTATTATTTCTTAATATCTTCCTAGAGATCCTTTTATAAACATAAGGATAACCTCTAGTAGATGTACAGTCCTTGTATGACATAAACACTAATCAATACTAATCATTAAACTAACTGTTACAAGATAATTACTAACATAACCATTTAAATGATAATCCTTTAAGATTCCTTTATCCACGGCAGTACTTCGATCTTTGACTGGCAGTACCTTGACTTTCTACTTAGCAGTACTTTGACCTTTTGCTTAGCAGTACGTTGACCAAAACGGCTAATTACTTGAAAACTTTAGAACAAACACAACACAACTAACTTTTATTGCTTAGAAATGAAGAGAACAAGAGTAAGTACAACTGAATTGAAAGGGTAAAAACTTAATTGAAAATGATGAACAGTAAATGAAAACTTAAAAGAGAAAAAATTACAAGGAAAACTGAAAATTAACTAACTAACTTTTCTTCTAACACTAACTAAGTACTTGTATTTTTTGCTGAAAGTTGAGAGGATGAGGATACCCAACATCCTCGACTAGCGTTGGATCATTTTTGTTCGATTTTAAGCCGTTTTTAGATATAAATGGTGAGGTGTTTGGGCCAATAGGCTGTTGACACGTGGGCGAAGTGATGTGGAATTGAGTAAATACGAGGTAAAGTTGAGCTTATAGAGACGGGAGAAGGATTTAAGCCAAATTGGGTTTGATGCGAAATTGGGCGGGAAAAACTGTTGTAGAGTTGTTAGGGAAATTAAGCCGCGTGTTTAGTTTTGAAACTTTGGAAAAATTGCACAAACAGTCCTTGTGTTTTATTTTTCCTTTTGTAGTGTAAAAGTAACTTTGAAACTTGTCAACTTTGGCCCTTGTAGTTGATAACCTTTATTTCCCTCTTAATAACCAACTTTCATCTTTTGCAATTTTGGTCCATTGACTTTAAAACATTCAAATGAGCCCTTAAACTTTGCAAACTTGTCACTATTGAACCTTTGACTTTCAATTTAGTCTTCATTGACTTTCTTTTCTTGTTTCGGGCTGATCCGGCTTTGGTCTCTTCAAATCTCTCTCTTGTCTTTTTATTTCTTGTCGGTTTTTGGTCGTTTTTGCTTCCTTTTGTCTTTACATATCAAATCCTGCACAATAGACACAAAAGCACACATATTTCTATCCTTTTGGCATTTTCTTGGCTTTTATTGGCGAAATCCTGGGTATTTTATATGTACATTTTAACACTTATCACCCTTCTCCTGCCTATCTTCTTTACTAACTTGTTCATTAGCATTTTCATCAATTCCTTTCTCTTTATCCTCTTTCCTTTGCCTGTATTCAAACCTATTATTTTATTGCCATTTGTTATTTCCTCTAATATTTCTCCTTTCAAACCTCATTCTATCATTATACCCATTCTGCACATTATTACCCTTATTCATATTGAAACCATCCCTTCTAACTTTCCTGTTATGCATAACCTTGAACTCATTACCATTGTTTCTCACTGAATTATCCTCATTCACAACTTTCCTTTTCTTATTGCAGCAACTATCTGTGTGACCAAATACTTTGCGGTGTGAACAAACACATGGTATCCAAGAATAATCCACTTCCACAATTTTCTTTGTACCCTCAACAACATTTTTACTTTTATAGATGATTTCAATCCTGTCTTTAATTCCCTTCTCAGCATCAATTTCCACTAAAACTCTAGCAAATCCTACTCTGCCTACACCAGTCATACACATTTTTGTTGTAATTTCATCCATTATAATAGGCTTTCCAACACTACTAGCTAAAGCACTAATCTCCTTTACACTCTAGGCCTCCATAGGAACATTCCTCAATTTCACCCAAACTGGAATCTTCTTAGGTTCAGCTTTATCTAAACACATGTCAATACTCCATTTCTGCACTACCAAAGGCTTGTTGTTAACCATCCAAGGACCATTGTTAATCACCTCTTTTATGCCTTCCTCATCTTGAAACTTGAAGTAAAACACACCATTCTCAGCAATCACATCTCTTAGACCAAATTTATTCCACATCCTCCTAATATGATACCTTGCTTCATTAAATCCCATGTTACAGCCAATAAACTGTCCACACACTGTAAGATACCACTTTTTGCTTCCTAGTTCAATTAGTTCATCATCAAAGATTACAACATTGTCACCATTTTCACTAATCTCACTAGGAATGTTTTGGAGCTTATTGTCTAATTTTGTTGATTTAATCATATCTGCCAAATTCTTACCAACATTCTTGTAATAGCAATTTGCAACATCACCATTATCAGCATTCATCCTTTTTTCACTACTCTTAGAAGCAGAACCTTCATCAATTTCCACTATATTTTCATCTGCTTTGTGATTACTGCCACTATTCTCACAAACATTTTCAGCAACTATGCATTCATCCAAACATTCCACATTTCCATCATTCATTTCCTTCCTAACCTTATCCACTCCATTAATTGGAGGAAATTGATCCCCATTCAAATCCCCCACAAAACCATCATTCCTCTGTATTTCATCCAAAACAGAATTACATTCCCCCTTTTCCTTATTATCATGCTTATTACTATTCACAATCTTAACACTATTCACACTATTCATTGATGAATTCTTCTTATTTTTTGATTTCCCAGTGTTGATACTATGCACATAATCCTTTAAATTTTGAGGGATTTTTTGACTTCTTTTCGTCCTCATTTCCAATTAGGGTTTCATGAAATAAGGAAATTCAATTAAACCAGTAAAACTCAATTATATCCTAAAAAACGCATAAATCCAATAAAACTAATACTATCAACAATTAATCAGAATCATTCTACATCAAGAAAAGAAACATGCATTTTTGACGTAAAGCAATACTCGTGAAAAACTCTCTCATCCTCCCCTAACAACTTTTCCCGCCATTCTCAACCATTAAAAAACCTCTTATAAACTAATGATCTATCAATAATACATATCAAATCTCTAATCAAATTACAGATTTGGAATCAGCTTGATAAGGCGCATTCATTGGTATCATTTTCCCCAAAATTTGAGAATTTTGTGATTTTTGAAATTGAATATGTTGTTGAGTTAAGAACGATAATTGGTACAATATTGGGTTGAAAGTTCAAACAACGAATCTTATCTCTTTCTTTTCATAGAACAAAAGACCATAAGAGTGGCTTATGTTTCTCAACATCATTCCATAAATTTTCAACACACACACACACATCACTGCATCTGGAACTAATATCTTTTTAACAATTTGAACCTGCTTCCAATGGCTTCTTCTTCAAGCTCATCCATTCAAACAAGCTTTAAGTATGATGTTTTTCTTAGTTTCAGGGGTGAAGACACTCGTAACAATTTCGTTGGCCATCTTTATGAAGCTCTTCAGCGACATTGCATTGAAACTTACAAGGATGATGAGAAAATCGATAAAGGGGAAAGGATCAACGATCAACTCCTCAAATCCATAGAAGACTCAATATTTTACATTATTGTCTTCTCCAAGAACTATGCTTCTTCATCTTGGTGTCTAGATGAGCTTGTCAAGATTATGGAGTGCCAAAAGATGACCGAGCATACGGCTTTCCCAGTCTTCTATGATGTGGAGCCCACCCAAGTCTGCAAACAAAGTGGGGCAGTAAAAGAAGAGTTTGCCGAACATGAAAAGAAGGAGGCTGCTGGAAAATGGAGAGACGCTATGAAAGAATTAGCTGATCTGGCCGGGTGGGAGTTGAAGGCCACAGCTAACGGGTAATTACATTTCTTCATCATATCTCTGTAATGTAGTAATATTCTGTCTCATAACATTTATATAATTAAATATAAATGCTAATCTTTGTATGCTATAATTCTACTTGATCCAGGGATGAATCTAAATCCATCCAAATAATTGTTGATGATATTTTCAATAAGAAATATTCCACTAATTCGAGCACTGATGGGAAGTTGTTGGCATGGAGACCCGAATCAGAGATGTTCTTTCATCTTTAGAGATTGGTACCGAAGATGTTGGCATGACCGGAATCAAGGGGATGGGAGGTGGGGGGAAGACAACTTTAGCTAGAGCTGTTTATGATCAAATTTGTAATCATTTCGAAGGAAAAAGCTTTGTTGATAATGTAAGGGAAGTTTCAAAGCCTTCTTTATCCGGTTTAAAGAAGCTTCAAAAACGTATACTAAAAGATGTGTTAAATAAAAAAGACATCACTTTTAGTAGTGTTCATGACGGGAAAAACATGTTGAAACACATGATGAGTCGTAGAAAGACACTTGTTGTTTTAGATGATGTGGATTGCATACAACAGCTTGAGGCGTTAGCAGGCGAGCCTAACTGGTTTAAATCAGGAAGCAGATTTATCATTACCACAAGAGATGAACAAGTGCTATTAGCCCACCGAGTGAACTTTGTTCATGACATCAATCTGTTATCGTCTACTGAAGCAATTTGCCTCTTCAGTAGGTATGCATTTCAAACAGAGATTCCAACTCGAGGGTACGAAGAGCTATCGGGACAAGTTGTACAATATGCTCATGGTCTTCCCTTAACGATCAAAGTTTTGGGTTCGTTTCTTTGTGATCAGAAGGAGTCTGAATGGATAGATGCCATAAAAACACTAAAAACAATTCCATTAAAGGCAACTATGGAAAAATTAGAATTAAGCTATAATGGTCTAGAGGAAGATTACAAGGAGGAAATATTTCTAGATGTTGCATGCATACTAAAAGGCATGGGCAAAAGTTATGCAGTTGAAGTGCATGAAAGCCGTGGATTTCATGCTGAAGTTGGTTTAAGAGTTCTTGAGCAGAGATCTCTTATAACTTATAATGAAGTTGGGGAATTGGGGATGCATGATCATTTAGAAGAAATGGGAAGGAATATTGTTCGTCGGTCACACCCCGATGAACCTCAAAGACATAGCCGATTGTGGATTCGTGAGGAAATGGAGTATATATTGACTAATGACCAGGTAAGAATTATGAAAGTTAACTACAACTTTTGTCTATGTGATTTCCCAAGTATTTTGTTTTAGGTTTAATAGTTTGAAAAGTTGGATTTAGTCTAAAATGAAATATTCATTGCAGGTTTGGTCCAAATTTTCTAACATTATTAATTTGACTATTCAATAAAAGGATATTATTGTCCCTTTGAAAAACACACAAGAATTCTTACCCAAATTCACTCTTTCTAATAATCACTCATAAATTCATTAATTCGAATCAAATTATCATTCAATTCGTTTTATATCATCTTCATTCACTCTCAATTTCATCAATTGATTTTGATTCTGGGCGTTTTGAAAATAAGGGTTTTCATGGTCATTATATTTTCGATTCAGGGTACCCATGAAACAAAATATCTATACTTCCGGTCACTGTTTTTCAGTGCTGAAATTGCAGTAAAAGGTCTAGCAAAAATGAAAGATCTTAAAGTTCTTGACATTAGGGTCTCAGAAGAATGTGATGAGAAAGTTAGTGAATACCTTCCTAGTTCCTTACCATTTATGAAATGGAATTGTTTTCCTTTTTTGAGTTTACCCAATACATTTCAAGGAAAACATCTTGTTGGGTAGTTTAGCTTATATAATTAATAAGATGAAATGACAAAAAATTACATAAAATTAAAATGAGTGTAATTATTAATTGAGGGTATAAAAGTCTTTTTATATAATATTGTTATTGTTGTATACAATGTTTTAAAACCCGGGTTGACCCGGCCGGTTGAACCGGTTGAACCGGGAACCGGTCGGGAGGCCGGTCGGGAGGCCGGTCCGGATGTAAACGGTTCTTTGGCTATTTCGGAACCGGATTAAACCGGTGGTTTTCTTACGACCC
>BQNB010045337.1:0-40000 GCA_026074375.1 Tanacetum coccineum
AAACAGAAAGAGAGATGTGTGAAAAACAGACAGAGTGCAAAGTGAGTTAAAAGAATTAAGAGATTAAATGTGAGCTTAAAAACAGATTATAGAGTTATGATTTGCAGCTTATTATATGTGGTGACATGATACAAAGGATATCTGATTAAGGGGATGCAAGGAAGCTTTTGCTTCATTCAGGGAGATGATTACATCTCAACTTCAGTGGAAGCTTTGGCTTTATGATGAAGTTCGTACACGACTTTGTTTGTTTTGTCATCATCAAATAGGGGAAGATTGTTGGGATTCTAGATTTGATGAGACAAAACAAATAAAAGAATGAAACATAAGGACTAAATCTAGCAGATTGGAATTCTACAAGCTGGTGGAGAATTATGGAAGATTTGGTGAAAGATATCAAAAGATGAAGATCTCCTTAAAAAAGATAAAGATAACAGAAGATATTTCTTAATGTTTAAAAGATTTACTTATTTATATCTTTATGTTAACTTCCTTTGTAAGTCATGATCTCTCTATATAAAGAGATTATAGACACATAGTTTTAGTACCCAGAAAAGTATGTGTGTGTACACAAGATACAATGTAGACGTCTAGATGTGTGGTGTAGCCTCAATGTAATTAAGGTTTCCTTAATCCTTGTTACAGGTGGTAACTGATCTATACTGATCATATAGATTTGAGGCTTGGTGGAAACGTTTGAATATAAAACCTTGTTCAATAACTTTGTTGTTCTTATTTATATTCCGCTGTGCATTATGTTATCATTGTTATTGTTTATCCTAGATATAAGTTCTAAACAAACTGAGCTTAAACGAACTAAGGAGTTCTATCAGACTCCACATGTTGTCTTCTCATGCACAATTGATATTTCATTAAGAGAAAACCTATGTCCTGTACAGATTCGCCTTTTAGGTTTCTTAACATTACTTTTCTTTTCAACATGTTTGCTTCTTTTTGTTATCTTAGTGAATTGTGCCTTTGCACATGAATTCACTTCATAGATATATTGTGATATACAAGCATCGTGATTTCCTATAAACATGCATTCCTGACATGTCGAACAAACAAAATGTTTGGTGTCCAAAAAAGACATTGAGTTCCTAGAATGTTCTGCTATGTTCACATTATTTTATGTTACGCAACTACTCTTAGATGTTGGTCAATACCTAATTGTTTGTTTTATGCTCCTAGGTGTTTGTTTGCTACCACTAGTAGTTGATGCGGTTGTCGTAGGACTTCACAAGAAGTTTTACAACTCCCTAGGCAGAGTACCTAATCGTCGCAGTATAGTATAGGCAAAACTCAGGGGTTGTTATCGTTCTCTAGGGGAATAGGTTGGGAAGGCTTGATCACGATCTAACAGAGGTCTACGGGGTTGAGAGAATATTCTTTTTGTATTTCTATTTTATAGAAAGAAGGTAAAATCATTAGTTTGAGAGGATGGTTTGTTGAACTAATTAAACTAATTATAATCTAATCTACTAGTGATAACTTTATGATAAAAAAATGCATTTACTTAATCATGTACTACTCCTTAGATTGTTTCTCCTAATCCTATTGCTTTGTCACACTTGTGATGATCTGTGTAAGTATTTCCTAAGTCATGAACGAATTACACGAACCCGCCGTTTATTTAATATTCTGTTAAGGCAACGCACAAGTAAGGTAGTATGAAGACTATTACAAGGCCCCTAAGAGTATATTAAATGCAATTGAAATATCTTAAGAGGGATCAACTATATTGGGGGTAAGGTAGTATGAAGACTGTTACCGGATAGTATCCTTTCTACACACTCACATTTCCCTAGACGTCTATGCCAATTTAATATCTTATGGCTAGTTTTCTAAAGCCTAACGCGCACATCCACCACAAGAAGCAACATTTAAATGATCTACAATCTAAGTTTTATACAATCATAAGTAAATACAAAGGAGGGTTTAGCCTAGCATGTTATAAAGAAAGCAAGAGCATAGATCAATCAAACAACACATAGACATATTAAATGATTAAAGATAAAAAAATCTTACTTGATTGAAACATGGATTAAGGTTAGTTACAATAGGGGTTTAAGGCCCTAAGAACAGCCTAAAAAGCTGCTATAATGACTAGGATTCGTCTCCCAAAAGTTATACAAATTTACACACTTAAAACCTTAAAATTGGTTTTGTGTTAATAAGAAAAACGACGCGACGGCGTCGCTTTGAAGCCATGACGCCGTCGCCACGTAGATGATTCTAGATCCTTGATGTATTTCAAAAGCTTTAAATTTTTAATGACTAAAAATACCAATTTTATTATAGGGAAACACACGGGTAAAAGTATAACCCACGTATATAGTATAATCTTTTTAGGTAAGACCAGGTCGTCAACAGGGATTTGAGTAGTGTTCAAATAATCAAAAAGAAAATAGACTTTAACCATTTTGAAAATAACTTTTGTTTTACCAAGTGATAATAAATATGACTACTCGGATAGTTGAAAATAATTTATAAGTAGTAGGAATGATTAAGACCTCAAGGATGGAACCTTAACTTATAAAAAGGATTTCTCGTCAGAAAACGTTTTCACAAATTAACTTAATTAACTTAAGACTTATATTTAGTTAACTAGACCAAATGTGTCACCCAAATAATCTAGTTACTATTATATCAAAGCTTATTTTGTTTATCAATTTACGAAAGTGGATTTCTCAACACAGACGATAAAGACCATAGACCAATCTTGAAAACCATATAGATTTCGACCTATACCGATACGATTATATAATATAAGTTGATAAGCAAAACCGACAAGATAAGATATAATAGGGTTGCAATATAAGCTTGAGATTAAAGAGATCACGATCATACCAAACACTTATTCATTATCATAACTTTACCGAGTAGTCATGAGAGATTTAGCCTCTCATGGCTAAGGAGTTCATAACATAACTTGATTCGACAAGAAACTTTATTATTTCACTAAACTAATATGATGTTCTTCTTCGTTCTTTGTTGTTTGATCTTGAATCTTTAAAAGATGTGGTGTTTAAGTTTGGAGAAGGATTGGAAAGGGTTTAGGACTTTATAAGGGAAAGGTATTATGTGCGAGATGAGAGAAATGAGTATGAAGGGATGATTTTAGAGTGAAAATTCATCTCCTATTTATAGGCTGATTTTGGGGTAGAAGTGCGGCACACAAAATAAATTATGCGGCGCTTTTGGTGATTAAATGCGATAGTATTCAATGAATTCATTCAATTTTCGTAGCCAGATGGGAAGTGCGGCGCACAAGATAATTTGTGCGGCGTACTTAGGGAGTTAATGCACATTTTTGACTAAGCCTTTAATTCTTTTGACTTTGGGAAGAAGTGCGGCGCACAAGGGGTAAGTGCGGCGCACATTTGCACTTTTCAGCTTGAGACTTTCTTTTCTTGTATCTTGCTTTCTGAAGTGTATAAGTACTTGATCTTTGCTTCATTTGAGCTCGGGATGTCTTCAAGTGAACCTGCACATATTTCATGCTATTAAGTATCAAAAGTTCACGATAAATGATAAAAAATATATAAATAACACCACCGAAAACATGTATAATTTAGGCGTTATCAAATCCCTCCACACTTAGCTATTGCTTGCCCTCAAGCAATCAAAGCGAGAAAATAAGATCATTTATCGTGACGTAGAGAAAATTTAGATTTTACAAGTGTTTACAGGTTTAGATAATTTTTCAGGCATAGACATATAACTAGGAACCTCACATAGGGGAATGTGTTTGATTTATAGAATTCACTCAATCCACTTAGATAGGGTTTATATTTTTTTGTAAAGACACTCAATTTGCACAGACATAATCTAGACAGCTACCATATGCTTGTACTTGACACATAAACATGACCGAAGGGGCGGAACTTGATACTGATGAAGGAGAAAAGCATATACAGATCATATGTGCCACACTTAAGCCTTGAACTTTGAACTTTTATTTCTTTTTTTTTCATAATAACTAAGGCTTGGCACATAACGTATTTCTTTCAATTTTGACTTCTTCACTTAGATACTTGAGCAACCTTAGCACTAAAGGGGAGTGCTGTAGGAACATGAATTTATGGGATTTATTTTACTTCATAACATATGATTAATTAGGCTTCGGTCTAGTAAATGATGATCAAGCACAAGTTCTAGAGCTTCTAAATTACCGGCTCTCTCAGATATAATTTTCAACCAATACCAATGCTCCAGAAAAGGCGACAAATTACAAATACACAGCCGTAACAACAGATGAGACACTTGCAATTGCATTCAAACCTTAACTCGAACAAGCTAAAGGCATTAATTATCTTAGGTACCAAAGGTAGATACCCAAATTTTATAAGGCTTAGAATTCTCATAATTTAGTAGACTGGGTTGTGCTAGCTAGAATGTTAATCCGATTGGATTTGTCTTAATAAGAGAATTTTTTATTTTGAAAGCATATATATATTAAGATTTTCGTTTAAAGTATCAGTTGGAAAATTTTTTTGGTAGGGCAAACATGGAGGGATATGATTAATTTTTCCTATTTGGCTCCCCTCCACACTTAAGTTGAATATTGCTCTCAATGTGATAACTGATAATAAAGATAAAATAGGGAAAATTAAGAGAAATGGTACTTCCCGGGGCAAAGCGATATAAGTCTGCAAGAGAGTATTCTTGAGCATACTTCATAATTTTCCAGATTTTGAGTTATATTACCTGCATAAAAGTAAACACACAAAAGCACACAAAAAGAAAATATTTTTGGGTTTTTGGATTTTTTTTAGAAAATAAATAAAGGATATGAGTGGAGGAGGGACTCCTCCACACTTAAGTAAAGCACGGGTTGCCTCCCGAGAAGCGCTTAATTTTTTAGGAGAGTCGTTAGCTAGACTCCTGCTTCTGGAGTTCATTCTTTTGGAAAGAAGGGAGTGACTGCTTCCCTTTGGTCATTATATTCTTCTTCTTCATGGTATAACTTAAGTCGATGGCCATTAACAATGAATGTTTTTCCATCTTTGCCATATAGTTCCACATATCCGGATGGATACTGGTGTTTCACTACGTATGGTCCTAACCAGCAAGATTTGAGTTTTGGTTGTTTGAATTTGTACTTTGAGTGAAAAAGCAGAACCTTGTTTTCGTGTTTGAATTCTTTTCTCATTCTTAGTTTTCTATCATGCCAGATCTTGGTTCTTGCCTTGTATAGACGAGAGTTTTCATAGGCTTGGTGTCTAAGTTTGTCTAATTCGTGTAATTGAAACATTCTTTTCTCACCAGCAACGATGAGATCAGGATTGCAATTCTTAAGTGTCCAGTATGCACGGTGTTCGATTTCAAATGGTAGGTGACAATTCTTTCCATATATGAGTTTGTACGGTGTTGTACCGGTAGGTGTTTTATAGGTAGTGCAAAAAGCCCACAGAGTGTCATCAAGTTTTCTTGACCAAATAGCAGGATTGTCTTTAACAGTCTTTTCAAGAATTCTTTTAAGGGCTCTGTTTGTGTTTTCAACTTGACCACTTGTTTGAGGGTGGTATGATGTAGAGAAATGGTGGTTAACCCCATATCTCTTCATGGTTTTTTCCATTATTTTGTTGTAGAAATGAGTACCTCGATCGCTGATTAGAGCTTTGGGCATTCTGAAATGGCAGAATAGTTTCTTTAAGAAAGTAATAACCACACGGGCATCATTGGTCGGTAAAGCTTGAGCTTCAGCCCATTTAGATACGTAATCGACAACGACAAGAATGTATTCAAACTAATATGATTTTGGGAATGGTCCCATAAAGTCAATACCCAATACATCAAAAATTTCACATACTTGAATGTTGGTTAAGGGCATCTCATCGCGTTTTGATATATTTCCCATTTTTTGGCATGCTTCGCAAAGGCGAACTAGAGTATGAGCTTCTTTTATGATTGTCGACCAGTAGAATCCTGAATCTAGGACTTTTTTAGCGGTTACGTTTGGTCCATAATGTCCACCAGTAGGTCCGTGGTGACATTGATCTAAAATGGTTCGGGTTTCTGGTCCAGAGATACATCGTCTAATCATACAGTCAGAACATACTTTGAAAAGATAGGGTTCTTCCCAAAAGTAGTTTTTGTGGTCAGAGAAGAATTTGCTCTTTTGTTGGTACGTCACCCCTTTTGGTATAATATCACCCACCAAATAGTTTGCAAAGTCTGCGAACCATGGTTCATCTTTGGTGTTAATTTCAATAAGGGTTTTTCCAGGAAAGTTATCGTTAACTTCACTGTCATCACTAGTCTCATTATTGTCAATCCGAGATAAGTGGTCGGCAGCAACATTTTCTGTACCTTTTTTATCTTTGATTTCTATATCGAATTCTTGTAGGAGTAGAATCCATCGAATAAGACGGGGTTTTGCGTCTTGTTTTTTAAATAGATGTTTAAGAGCTAAGTGATCAGTGTGAACAATGGTTTTTGATAGTATAAGATAGGATCTAAATTTGTCGAATGAAAAAACTATAGCCATAAGTTCTTTCTCGGTTATGATGTATTTTTGTTGAGCTGAATTGAGAGTTTTGCTTGCGAAATAGATTGGGTGAAAGTTTTTACCATCTTTTTGACCTAAGACAGCTCCAACTGCGAAATCACTTGCATCACACATAAGTTCAAACAGAAGATTCTAGTTTGGACTTACGATCACACTAGTACATGTGAGTTTCTCTTTTAATAATTCGAATGCTTTTTGACATTCATCATCGAATTTAAACGGAGTATCTTTTTCAAGCAGCTTAGTTAGAGGTCGGGCAATTTTCGAGAAATCTTTTATGAATCGTCGGTAAAAACCGACATGTCCAAGAAAGCTTCTAATACCTTTGATATTGGTAGGGGTGGAAGTTTTGAGATTACATCGATCTTTGCTTTGTCGACTTCAAGTCCTGCGCCAGACACCTTATGTCCAAGCACAATTCCTTCTTTGACCATGAAGTGACATTTTTCCCAATTAAGGACAAGATGAGCATCTTTGCAACGCTGGAGCATTTTATCGATGTTGATTAGGCATTTGTCGAAACAGTTTCCAAAGACGGAGAATTCGTCTATGAATACTTCGGTGGATTCTTCGATCATGTCATGAAAGATTGCCAGCATGCATCTTTGAAAAGTAGCTGGAGCATTACATAAACCGAAAGGCATTCGCCTATAAGCGTATGTACCGAAGGGATAGGTGAATGTTGTCTTTTCTTGGTCCATGGGATCGATAGGAATTTGAAAATATCTAGAAAAACCATCGAGAAAACAGAAATATTTATTTCCCGCGAGTCTTTCCAACATTTGATCCATAAACGGCAAAGGGAAATGATCTTTAGCGGTTGCTTCATTGAGTTTACGATAATCAATGCATACTCGCCAACCCGTAACGGTTCTCGTTTAGACAAGTTCATCATTTTCATTTGTGACTACTTTAATACCGCCTTTCTTTGGTACACAGTGAATAAGACTAACCCAAGGACTATCGATAATTGGATAAATAATACCGGTATCCAAGAGTTTCATGATTTCTTTCTTAACAACTTCTTGCATGTTTGGATTTTACCTTCTTTGTTTTTGGACAACTGGCTTCTTGTCATCTAGGAGTTGTATCTTATGTTTACAGAATAATGGGCAGATACTAGGAATGTCTGTTGTTTTCTAGGAAAATGCTTCTTTTTGTATTTTAAGGACAGATACAAGTTTGCTTTTGTTTTGAGTAGAGACTTGAGATGATATGATCACAGGAAGATAAAAGGGTTCTTCCAAAAATACATATTCTAAGTTATCAGGAAGAGGTTTGAGTTCTAGATCAGTAGGAGGTTCTTCGAGAGATGTCTTAATTTTATAATCTGTGTTGATGGTGATTTTCTTGAATTTCGATTCTTCTTTATCAAACTCAGAGTCATAATTTTCATTTTCAGCCATTGCTATGAATTTATCGAATTCAAAAAAAAATTCTTATTCGAGGATGGTTCCTTTGATGGAATGGAGGATTTTGCTTCCTTCGTCTAGAAGAGAATCGAAATCTTCTTCTAAAATCTCATCGATAACATCGATACTAAAAATTGTATCATCGTTTGAATAAGAGTGTTTAATGGCAGAGGCGTATTAAAGATCATTTCGTTCAGCACCCAACTCCAAGAATTGATTGTTTTTTGTTTAAATCAAATCACTACATCGTAGTGTGAAGAATGGGTACTTCCAAGATGAGAGTAACTTGGCGATCTTCTTCCATTTTGAGAATAACGAAATTAGCAGGGAAGGTGAATTTACCAACTTTCGATGAGCATAATTTCAGCTATTCCAACACAGTATTGAATGATTGTCGACTTAATCTCGTCATTCTGGGTAGGTTTAAGAGTTTTGAGTAGATAGTTTGAATGTAATAGATTACTGGCATAAGGTTATGCTAGCACCAGATCAGCTAGTGCATTGCGGGGAAGTTTGTTGAAGTTGCACAGAATAAGAAAAATTTCATAGGGTCTTCGAGTTTAGGTGGAACTTTATTTTGGATCATTGCTGAACTTTCATCGCTCAAGAAAGCGACTGAAATTTATTCGATCTTATGTTTGTTTCTTATGAGTTCTTTAAGAATTTACCATAATTAGTCATTTGGCTAAGACGTCAACAAGAGGTACGTTTCTGTCGGAGCTCAGGATCATGTCAGGAATTTTCATATTGAGCTTCCATTTTTATCTTTTTTTTATTGCGTGCGATATGAGATTTTGGTTTGTAGGTTTGTGGTACTGTTGTTTTCTTTAATAGGTTTCATAGGCTGAGTTTGAGTTTGAGTTTTTGGTTGTGGTGCAGGTTCTTCGTCTTCATCAACACTATCGAAGTTGATAGGAGTTTCAAAATCGTTTGGGTTGACTGGTGGATCATAGGATTTAACACTTCTTGTGAATACGACATTCACATGCTCATTACGAGATTGCGGTGGTTGATAAGCTTTGGAATTGTTTCCTTGTAGGTTTGGTTAAGTGTTGCTCGGAAGAGATCCAGAAGGTCGACCATATTGCTTGTCAGCGAGTATGTCGAATTTAGTTTCAAGGTTTTGGATTAAAGCTTGATGATTTTTGGCTACTGTTTCGAGTTGAGTTTTGAGGTTCATGAATGTATCTTTGACAAAAGCGTTGGTTGATTGCTGAGATTTCATGAAGTCGTTAAATTGTTTTTGAAGATCATAGGGTTTATCATCGGTGTTGGATCGATAGTTGTCTCGGTTGTAATCATTTCGTTTGCTTGAACGCCAATGATCGCGATTCGAGTTTCGATCATGGTAATCATTGTAAAAATGAGTCTTACGGAAGGTTTGCATGAACTTAGCCTCGTCTTCACGAGACATGGGTATGTCATCTTCGTCAAGATCGGGTGTTTGGTGTTTTGTACGAGATTGGAGTTCTTTGTACTGAGCATCCATTTTTATGGTCATGGCATATATTCGGGCCATAATTTTGTCAATATCGGTATTACTGGGGCCTTCTGTGGCGAAAGCGACAGTTTTCTTAAGAGATGGTTTAGATTTTTAGTTTTTCGCCCAGTCGAGTTTGAGCAAGACCTTGTCTTCGAGGAGCTGGTAAGCTTGATTTGGGGTTTTATAAAGGAAAATACCACCGGCGGTGGAATTAAGAACTTCTTGGTTTGTTTCGTTAAGGCCATGATAAAAGATTTTGATGATGTTGCCTTTGGGTAGATTGTGGCCATGGCAATTTTAGAGTATTTCCTTCATACGGAGCCAAGCATCGGTTAAGGTTTCATTGTCATTTTGTGAAAAGGCTCGGATTTCTCCTAAGAGTCGGTCGAATAAAGCTAGCGGAAAGAATCGGCTAATGAAGGCAGTTCGGAGTTCATCCCAGTTTTCAATAGTTCCTTCGCTGAGTTCGTCAAGCCAGGTTTTTGCTTTGCCCGAAAGTGATAGGGGAAACATCATAAGACGGACAACTTCTTTCTCTGTGTCTTGGTATTTAAACATATCTCAGATTCTGAGAAATTCATGAATGTGTTTGCGAGGATCGGTTTTGATTCTACCATCGAATTGGTTTCCTTTGACTCGGAGCGACAACACGATTGACAGCCCACATAGGTTCGTCATCCATGGGATTGAGATTTTTAAGGGTAACGAGAAAGTGAGGAAGTAATTGATGTCGAGAATTGGAGGGTAGACAACTCTCGGGTTTTGAGGTGGATTGTTTCTTTGATTGAAGGGAACTCTCTTGTTTCGTCGACGCAGTCTTCGATTCAAGGTTCGTTTAGGTTCAGCTAGTGGTTCAACAAGTTCAGAGTTGGAAGCACGTGTATGCATCCAAGAAAAATAAACCTTTTGGGTCTGGGTTTAGTTTGCCAGAAAATTGTACGGTGATTTTTAAAAAAGAGAGGGAGTTAAAATAATTTTCCAGAGTTGACTATAGAACAATTTAAAAATCCCCAGAACGGCGGCAATAACTTTGATGTGTTTCAAAAGCTTTAAATTTATAATGACTGAAAATACCAATATATTATAGGGAAACACACGGGTAAAATTATAACCCACGTATGTAGTATAATCTTTTTAGGTAAGACCAGGTCGTCCACAGGGATTTGAGTTGTGTTCAAATAATCAGAAAGAAAATAGACTTTAACAATTTTGAAAATAACTTTTGTTTTACCAAGTGATAATAAAGATGACTACTCGGATAGTTGAAAATAATTTAAAAGTAGTGGGGATGATTAAGACCTCAAGGATGGAACCTTAACTTATAAAAAGGATTTCTCGCCAGAAAACGTTTACACAAATTAACTTAAGACTTATATTTAGTTAATTAGACCAAATGTGTCACCCAAATAATCTAGTTACTATTATATCAAAGCTTATTTTGTTTATCAATTTACGAAAGTGGATTTCTTAACACGGACGATAAAGACCATAGACAAATCTTGAAAACCATATAGATCATAACGGGTCTTTCGACCTATACCGATGCGATTATATAATCTAAGTTGATAAGCAAAACCGACAAGATAAGATATAACAGGGTTGCAACATAATCTTGAGATTAAAGAGATCACGATCATACCAAACACTTATTTATTATCATAACTTCACCGAGTATTCATGAGAGATTTAGCCTCTCATGGCTAAGGAGTTCATAACATAACTGGATTCGACAAGAAACTTTATTATTTCACTAAACTAATATGATGTTCTTCTTTGTTCTTTGTTGTTTGATCTTGAATCTTCAAAAAGTGTGGTGTTTATGTTTGGAGAAGGATAGGAAAGGGTTTAGGACTTCATAAGGGAAAGGGATTGTGTGTGAGATGAGAGAAATGAGTATGAAGGGATGATTTTAAAGTGAAAATTCGTCTCCTATTTATAGGCTGATTTTGGGGTAGAAGTGCGACGCACAAAATAAATTGTGCGCACACTTGGTGATTAAATGCGATAGTATTTAATGACTTCATTCAATTTTCGTAGCCAGATGGGAAGTGCGGCGCACAAGATAATTTGTGCGGCATACTTAGGCAGTTAATGCACAATTTTGACTAAGCCTTTAATTCTTTTACTTTTGGAAGAAGTGCGGCGCACAAGGGGTAAGTGCGGCGCATGATATACTTCAAAAGCGTGTCATAATAATATAAAGTATTTCCCGTTGGATGTAAAATTACTTTAGGAAAAGTAATAATTAATCTTCCGGATGTCGTATCCACGGCGAGAATTGAATTTGAGATTTACGTAAATGTTTGTCGTTTGATGCTTGATTATCTTTTTGTTTTGGTTTTTGATTTTAAACTAATTAAAATAGTAAACTAAATTACTACTAAGATATAACTAAAACGAATATGCTTGTCAAGTGAGGCAAACAGATCATTAAGTGTGAAGGAAAGAGTTAATAAAGAATTAGTGCCCGTTTAAAAAAATAGTTTTCTCACAACGTTGGTTGTTATTTAAAACAATCCTTTATTTTGGTACAAATTACTCAATTTAATGATGACGAATTAATACCCGTAAAAACATTATTTTCTCACAACTTTGGTTTATTTTGAAAACAATATCTTATATAAGTATTAATTACTAGATTTGACGTTTGACTATTTCTCTGCCTTTTGCCCTTCGAAATAATCAAATATGAAATCTAAATAATCCGAAAACTATTAATTAACAAGTCTCTTTTTAATCCACACTTAACTCACTTATCGCAACTCACTTAATAAGCATATAAGAAAAAATACTCGCTAAACATACTAATAAACGAGCAAGCAATAAACGTCATATTAAGCTAATTAAAACTATACTAATTATTATTGTAAAGAGAAAGGAAATAGAACCCGAGTGATGAACCGATAACGAAATAAACCACCCGATTATATAAACTAAACCAAATGCTAAATTTATCTCTTTATTAGACTTTATTTCACTAATTAGATTATAAAGTTATAAATTTTATATCCTAATAAGCTTGTAAAATCTAATTAAGCTCTAAACTTAGGAATAAGACTAGCTTATACAACCCATAAGCTCCACGCCAAAGTAGTGAACCAGGTTCGCCATCTCAAAACAAGTAAAGTTAAGACGAAATAATAAGCTAGATAAAACTCTAAATCACTTAATCCGATTTGAAAATTTAAACTAAATAAAACTTATATGCTAAACTAATTGGCATTTTAAATTAAAATCTATTTGAACATCCATTAAAAAAAATAAGCTAAAAAGGATCAAACCAAGTCAGGACTAAATATAAGCTAACCAAACTACCATTTCTATTCTAAACTAAAAAAACAACCAAATAAGCAAACCATTAGGGAAATTAAGCAAGTACCCTTTATAACAAATCTGGTCCATACTACCTTTTAATCAAGATACTAATTCTAAACTAAAACCGAACCAAATAAGCTATAAATTCGAACCGAACTAAAACGAACATAGGCTACTAACTGATAAAAACAAATCCGAGTACAATCCACCTGATTAACAATCCCAAATCTAAACGAGAATAAGCTGTATACCGAATATCCCAATAATCAATAAGCACTCGAACAAAACCTGTGAGGACCTTTAATTTAAACCCCTAATAAAGATCAAAACCTAAAATAAGCTAGCTTATTTGGTGATATGAGTTAAACCTCCATTGAAATAAGCCATAAGAGGAGCTTATCCGAACCAGAAATAAGCTCTTCGATATAAGCTTATGGAATAAGCTTAACCGAATATAGAAAGAGAAAAGAACTAAATAAGCACAAGGAAATAAGCTCATAACCGAGACCATTAATCTCAAAAATCATCAACACATTCGAAACATCAACAACAATAATCCAACCGGAGTCATACCGAGAAAACAAATCCGAGTCAACACAAATTTAAACCAAATCTATTACATAGGCTTGAGATTGAAAATTACTAGTCTACTCCTTAATCTATCCTACTGATACTACTAATCTACTACTACTAAAGAGACGAAAAAAAAGATATGAAAGATAAGATGTATCTAATCCCTCAGCTGTGTATCTTATAAGCAGGAGAAAAGGTTATTATTATTTTTTTTGATTTTGGACTTGTGTTTCTTGGGCCCGATTTGCACTTCTAATTATTGGGCCGAAATTTAAAATTATGATGCTGGGCCATATCATTTCTTGAGAGACTTGGGCTGAGCTGCAGCAAGTTAATAAAAATGTTGGGTCGAGTAGCTAAGTCTTGGACTAATAATAATTATGGGTCGGTCCGACCCATATAAATGGTGTCGGGCCGACCCAATAAGAGATGAATGCACCATCGGACTCGTAATTCCGCGCTCTTTCCAATGGAGTGCTCGAGGGATTTTAATGAGCTTGCTTGAATCTTGATAAACGTGCAAACATTGTCGAAAGTCACCTGAAAATTACCATTTTTGCTTCATTTTTAATCCTTTGTACCTGCAAGACATAATAACACAAAACAAACATATTTGCAATATAATTAAGCATATTTCATGGTTATTAGTCCGTTTATTAGTGTTTTCTAGGGCTAAAATGATGTGTGTTTAAGCACACATCAAATTTCCCCACACTTAGCCATTGCTGGTCCTACACGCAATGTTTATAATGCATGCCCGTAAAGAAATAATTCAACCCCCCTTAACTTAATAACTCCTCACATCAAACAAGAACAGAAAATGTTCATTAAGAGAGTTTAAAATCATTTGTTTCTAAAGTGTCCCCATTTTAACCACTTATTCTATAATAGATAAAATACTAAGTATAAAATTTAAATTTATAAAAAAACTTAAAGAACGGGAGTTCGTCATCCTTGATTTTTACAATCCCCAAACCACGCTTAAAACGAAATCACATCTAAATATAAAATTAGATGCTAACACTACTCATAAATGCTAATTGTGTACGCGCAACTACTTTTTGCTCCCTTATTCCTAGTCCTTCTAAGGAATTTATTCGGAAAATTAATGTGAAATGAGATCACTTATTTTATAGCCTTATTATTATAAAGGAGACCGGTTTAAACCATAATTAGTTAGAAATATTTTCTTAAAGAGACGATATGCTGAGAATAAGGTCCACATTAAGGTTCTAATTTCGCATGATTTAGGGGTTATCCTTTTTATTTCATCCGAAACAACTCAACTACAAGTCCAGAGACGGAGGCTTTATTTAGATAACCCCGGAGTCAAAATTTGGCTTTATTATTATTATTGCAACATTATTAGCCCTCGGTCCTTTAAACAACTGCAACATCGGGAGTGAACCGACCAGAAACAGTAGTCTTATTTCGACATCGGTAATTTCCTTGACCTTTTTGAAGGCTGAGACATCGGGAGCGAACCGACAGGAAACAGTGGTCTTATTTCGGCTTTAGTTTATTACATTATTATTATTATTATAGCCAAATTTCAAGTCCTGTGGTCTTTTAACTACCTAGACAACAGGAGCGAACCGTTAGGAATCGGTAGCCTATTTCTCACAACACTGACAAAACCTCGATGTGTACCTTACTTTCATCAGAAGGAATCTCTATGAAGGGATCAAAACTAAGAATCGCAAAAACCAAATCAACTTTATTTATTGAAAATTATTATTTTTATAGTTTTTAAGCTGATGGGAGCAAAAAGCCACAATTAACCTCTATGAGCTCTAAAGAGATCCAACTACTCCACGCTTAGCATCTAACTTATATTGAACTCTAGCATTTTTCGTTCTTTGCAAAATTTTAAAGTCTTGCAAACACTTAGCTTCGAAAGCTAAGGGGTCAAGTCAAAATGTCCCTAGTTCTAGCCTACGGGCCTACTTATTTCTATATTTTTATACCACTTTTTTCACTACAAAATAAAACAATATATTGGTTAAAATGGGGTTGCGAGGGACACAGACAGGCACAGGTATGATCATTTCGACAGAAATCCCCCCCCCCCACACTTAGAGCTGAACATTGGCCTTAATGTTCAAAAATGTCAGGTTTTACCCTCACACTTAAGGACGGAAAAGGCAAATGCTAAAAATACCAAGTGTGAAAGGGGAAATAAAATCAGATATATATATGATCAGGATAGAGGATTTCCCAATATATAAACATGAAGATGATCAGAGACCGAGTGATTAGATGATTGTAAACAAGCACGATGGTCTTCGATCATAGGGAATCCTGCAAGCAAAAACGGGCACCACAAAACACAACATGGAGAGAAGCACTCCCCCACACTTATCCATTACTCCTACTAAACTACTACAAAATAAACCTAATGTAGCAAGCTACTTATTTAATATTAAGAATAACACGGGTTGCCTCCCAAGAAGCGCTTGTTTTTGTTCGAGTCTCTAGCATGACTCTAGGGTTATTTACTTCTCAGTTCAAGGTCAAATCCATCACCCGATGTGAGGTGAGGATGGTAATAGCAATAAATCACCTCTTAGGTGAGTACGCATTAGGACGGGGTGATGGCATATGATGAAAACCAAAAGAAAGGGTCTCCATCACCCTCTTTGTTCCTCCCGACTGTGTCAGGGAGAAGAAAGGATCAAATCTTTCCACTTCCCTTAAGCAAATCTTCTTAGGATCAAGAAGTGGTAGATCTAGTGAGAAGAACTCTGTAGGTAACAATGCTGGAGATACATTGGAAGATGTATCTTCATTAAGCAATTGTTCAAAATATAGAATGTCACCCTCTGAGTCGTAATACCTATCATCAATTTTAGTAGGAATTGAATCGTCTAGGCCGATCTCAGCGATGAGCTCCTCAAAAAGGTCACTAGTCTCAGATGATCTAGACATCGAATTAGAATTACCTAAAGGTCCATCAAACACTCGTAGGACCGGGACATGGTCATCAGCTAGCAAACGTTCTAGTTCTTCTATCTCCCTAATAGCATTGAAGTCAATTTCCTTATCCCCCGTTGAGAGGGTGTCTATATGTTCTCCTAAAAGTAAGTCGATATCTACAATAGCATCTCCTAAAACATCAGTACATGGTAAGGGTAGTGTGACTAGCAAAGTGGACTCATCAATAACTAGAGTCAACTCAGGGAGGTCCAAACTACTAATGTCCTCAAACTCCTCATCAAAAAGTGTCATAACATAAGGTATAATCATCATTAAAGTTAAAGAGAGGGTTTAAGAAGGTCACATCATAAGATCTAGGTTTTGAATCATCACCTAAAGGCTCATCAGACATTCCTTTGGTCAAACTTGGATTTTTGACTAAATGACTAAAAAGTCGCTTAACCAAATGCCTAGGCAAGCCAGCTACATCCAAGTTCTCCATCAAAAAGTCGACTACTTGTTCTCCTAAATGTGAATTGATATCAAAATCTTCTTCCCTAACACTAGTGGTGGGCAAAGGTGTAGGCATATCACACTCAGAATTACTATCCGATGTCACCTCAAACTCCTTTGGGATTGGGACAAGATCATCAACACTAAACTTTATGAATTCATCAATTACCCTTACGGGAATAGTGCTAATAACCTCATCCCCAATTAAGAGGGTGTCTGTAGGCTCTATGGTAGCTAAGAAGGGTAGAGATGGTGTGTATGCAGGAGGTGTGACGTGAGCGGTACTATGCTGTCTAAGAATTTGCTCATCGTCAAAAGGCACCTTCGTTTAATCATCACTCCCCTTGTTCTCCTACAGGGGGATTGGGTTTTAGAGGTCTAAGAAGTTCCTCTAAAATACGGTTAGTGTCCCTTTGTAAAAGATTAAAATGACTCTCAAAAACTAAATCCTGAGAGGCGACTGATCAATATGGTACTGTGGAGGTGGGTCAAAACAAGAAAAGTCATAACTGTTATCGGGATTAGGCTCATAGACAAGCTGGTTCCTGGTTTGACAATTAGATCTATAATGGGGACCTCCACAGTACTCACAACAGTAAAACTGCTGTGGCAAACTCGTAAAATGATATGGAGATTGGTCATTACTAAAGTTTTGATTGCTACACGGGTCCTGCTCATAGACAAGTGGGGTCTGTGTTTGACAATAAAATCCACAGTGAGGACTATCTCCACACAACTCACACGAGTATGTCTCGTATTGGTGTTGTGGAGGTTGGTTGAAGAAGTTGGGTGTTTCATTATAAGAATAAGGATTTGGGTCATAGACAAACTCATTTCCGGATCCTACACTACTACAGCCAGGACAGTTTCCACCATTAAACGGACCTCCACACTATGGGCAACAAAAATGGTTATACGAAGACATGTCGAAGAATTAAACGGATAAGAGGGTAAAGAAGATAAGAATTAAATGAAATAAGAAGATAAAGGAGAATATTTTTATTTTTTTGATTTTTATAAAGATAATAAAAGAAAAATATTTTTTGTATTTTAATATAATATATAAATATAAAATATAAAAATATTTTTGATATTTTTAATATAATATATAAATATAAAATATTAAAATATTTTTGGTTTTTATATATTTTTAGATACGAAAATAAACTTTCAAAAGAGAAAGGATCTTCAAGGCACTAACTCGAAACACAACGTAAAAATCGTACAACTCTCCCCGGAAACGGCGCCATTTTGATGTACATCAAAAGCGTGTCATAATAATATAAAGTATTTCCTGTTGGATGTAAAAATTACGGAAAATTAATAATTAATCTTCCGGATGTCGTATCCACAGCGAGAATTGAATTTGAGATTTACGTAAATGTTTGTCGTTTGATGCTTGATTATCTTTTTGTTTTGGTTTTTGATTTTAAACTAATTAAAATAATAAACTAAATTACTACTAAGATATAACTAAAACGAATATGCTTGTCAAGTGAGGCGAAAAGATCATTAAGTGTGAAGGAAAGAGTTAATAAAAAAATAGTGTTATTGAAAACAATCCTTTATTTTGGTACAAATTACTCAATTTAATGATGACAAATTAATACCTGTAAAAACATTATTTTCTCACAACGTTGGTTTAAATTGAAAACAATATCTTATATAAGTATTAATTACTAGATTTGATGTTTGACTATTTCTTTGGCTTTTGCCCTTCGAAATAATCAAATAAGAAATCTAAATAATCTAAAAATTATTAATCAACAAGTCTCTTTTTAATCCACACTTAACTCACTTATCGCAACTCACTTAATAAGCATATAAGAAAAACTACTCACTAAACATACTAATAAACGAGCAATAAACGTCATATTAAGCTAAATAAAACTATACTAATTATTATTGAAAAGAGAAAGGAAATAGAACCCGAGTGATGAACCGATAACGAAATAAACCACCTGATTATATAAACTAGACCAAATGCCAAATTTATCTCTTTATTAGACTTTATTTCGCTAATTAGATTATAAAGTTATAAACTTTATATCCTAATAAGCTTGTAAAATCTAATTAAGCTCTAAACTTAGAAATAAGACTAGCTTATACAACGCATAAGCTCCACGCCAAAGTGTTGAACCGGGTTCGCCATCTCAAAACAAGTAAAGTTAAGACGAAATATTAAGCTAGATAAAACTTTAAATCACTTAATCCGATTTGAAAATTTAAACTAAATAAAACTTATATGCTAAACTAATTGGCATTTCAAATTAAAATCTATTTGAACATCCATTAAACTAAATAAGCTATAAATTCGAACCGAACTAAAACGAACATAGGCTACTAACTGATAAAAACAAATCCGAGTACAATCCACCTGATTAACAATCCCAAATCTAATGAGAATAAGCCGTATACCGAATATCCCAATAATCAATTAGCACTCGAACGAAACCTGTGAGGACCTTTAATCTAAATCCCTAATAAAAATCGAAACCATAAATAAGCCAACTTATTTGGTGATATGAGCTAAACCTCTATCAAAATAAGCCATAAGAGGAACTTATCTGAACCAGAAATAAGATCTTCGATATAAGCTTATGAAATAAGCTTAACCAAATAGAGAAAGAGAAACGAACTAAATAAGCACAAGGAAATAAGCTCATAACCAAGACCCTTAATCTCGGAAATCATCAACACATTCGAAACATCAACAACAATAATCCAACCAGAGTCATACCGATAAAACAAATCCGAGTCAACACAAATTTAAACCAAATCTATTACATAGGCTTGAGATTGAAAATTACTAGTCTACTCCTTAATATATACTATTGCTACTACTAATCTACTACTACTAAAGAAACGGAAAAAAAAGAAAAAAAAAGATATGAAAGATAAGATGTATCTGATCCCTCAGCTGCGTATCTTATAAGTAGGAGAAAAGGTTATTATTATTTTTTTGATTTTGGACTTGTGTTTCTTTGGCCCGATTTGCACTTCTAATTACTGGGCCAAAATTTAAAATTATGATGCTGGGCCAGATCATTTCTTGAGAGACTTGGGCTGAGCTGCAGCAAGTTAATAAGAATGTTGGGCCGAGTAGCTAAGTCTTGGACTAATAATAATTATGGGTCGGTCCGACCCATATAAATGGTGTCGAGCTGACCCAATAAGAGATGAAGGCACCGTCAGACTCTTAATTCCATGCTATTTCCAATGGAGTGCTCAGGGGATTTTAACGGGCTTGCTTGAATCTTGATAAACGTACAAACGTTGTCGAAAGTTACCTGTACCGTTTTTGCTTTGTTTTCAATCCATTATACCTGCAAGACATAAGAACACAAAACAAACATATTTGCAATATAATTAAGCATATTTCATGGTTATTAGTCTGTTTATTAGTGTTTTGCGTGGCTAAAATGATGTGTGTTTAAGCACACATCAGCGCACATTTGCACTTTTCAGCTTAAGACTTTCTTTTCTTGTATCTTGCTTTCCAAAGTGTATTACTTGATATTTGCTTCATTTGAGCTCGGGATGTCTTTAAGTGAACCTGCACATATTTCATGCTATTAAGTATCAAAAGTTCACGAGAAATGATAAAATATATATAAATAACGCCACCGAAAACATGTATAATTTAGACGTTATCAATCCTCTTTAAGGCGGTTACGTTCTGAAGTCGTCACAAAATCCTCGATGTCGTCACTATGAAAATCATGACGCCATCGCTTTGTACCTGCGACGTCGTCTCTACGCTCTGTATGCGTGGTTCTTCAAGATACTTGGTGTAGAGCCGTAGTTTTGTCCGTTTCTTCTCTAAATGAGTCCAAGTCACGTATATTTCCTCCAAGTGACATCCAAGTGCTAAAAACCTGAAAACAAATGATTAAGCATATAATCTGGGCATATTTGCATGATTTAGAGTGTTAAATGACCCTGAAATAGTGTATAAAATGACACCTCATCAAATACCCATACACTTGGGATTTGTTTGTCCTCAAGCAAATAAGCTTTTCTACTTAGACAATAGCAATATTGGGGTCATTTAATCTACTCTTTAAAAGTAGTTTACGGCATAACTTTCTAGACCTCGTAATTAAAAGCATGGAAAGAATATACTAGCACCTCACATAAGTGTTTGGATCTAGTTCTCTCGGGTGTATAATAAATTATAACAACTATGGGGAAATGGAAAATTAACACTATAACACCTCGTGTTTTAGGGTCATTGTACGTCATTAATAAATTCACTATTTATTTTTAGTATTGTACGCGTTTGCTTTTAAATTGAAATCGTTAAGTTAAATCGCGTAAGCTAAAAATTATCGTTCAATGTAAACGGGCATCAAACAATTAAATGTTTACATCAAGCAAGTGTTAAGTAATTATTTTGAGGATAATTATTAACTTTGTTCATTTTATTTTTATTGGTTGCGTAAAGTGTTTACGTTTCGCGATAAAATACGTTTAGGCATTCACGGAACCACCAAAACTTTTCCACGCTTCAACAAATACCCATTTTTATACCCAATACTGAAAATATTACAAAATATCTAATGTATAAGCACTTATGGCCGAATATGGTGAAAAAGATCAAGAGAAATATCACATTTTATTTGCTAAAGTCTTGTATAAATCTAGACTCAACATACATAGTACATGACTAGTGTTCTTCACTCATTTTTCTTCTTTGATTTCTTCATCTTGTCCTAAGACTTTCAACTAGCATTATTGGTTCACTCTTGAATAAGTCTTTTAATATATAAGGCATCCACTAGATAGAGAAAACACACATATTCATTTCTTAAGGTGAAACAACACAAACACTCTCTCTTGTCTCACCATAGCCCACAACCAAACCACAAACCCACCAAATAATTCATACAGTCTTAATTACAACACATACAAGTATTCCTACATCATTTCAAAGATATCCCAAGAAGGTTTGAAGGCTTGGTTTAGAGTTTACAAGGGTTAAGCAAAGAAAAAGCAAGATTAGGGTTTTCTTGGATTTAGGGTTTTCAAAGTGTTAGAGGCTAGGGTTTCTTTGCTAAACAAAGGTTTAGACATTGTTGTTCATTACCATACATCATACTAAGGTTACCTAAAAACCTTAATCTCTTTACTTTCATGATTTTATGCATATATAATGTTTGTATAGTTAATCACCATCTAAGGAACTTTTTACATAAAAATGGAATTTTTACTTATGATCATGGTATGATATACTTTGTCATGTGCTATATTGTTGTTAAGAACATGCTATAATGTAAATATAAGCATTATATAAGTGTGGTTTATGTATAGAAAGCTTATATAAACTAGTTACCTAAAAAGTGTAGTTATATAAGTTCATGAACAAATGAGTATGTAAACTTATGGATCTTGTGATTCTTGGATAATCTTTGGATAAAACATGGACTAAGGACCTTAAGAATGTAAGACATGTGACATTAAGGGTTGTAATGGACTTGTAACAAGTGTACTAAACTAGAAAGTTACAAAAATCAAGTTTAAACATGTTTTCAACAAAAACCTCAAAGGATCTGATCAAATTCGAATTTTAACTTATTATTTTATGTTTTTATAAAATACTACATCTCATGAGGATTCCAAAAAGGTAAGAAACTCGCAAAACCAATTTATAACGAAGGAGATACGTAATTTACAAGTTACGCGATAATAAACGCGTTTATAAAAACTTTCTAAGTTTCACTTCTGATACATAAAAATGGTTATTTTTCTCAGATATTACTTATTTTTAGGATTCTAAAACATTAAGAATCATAATTTTTAGATCAATAACGAAGGAGTTATGAATTTCGCAAGTTTATGATAATAAATACTTGTATAAAAATGATTTTATAAAAGTTACTGTTCACATCATATATATTTATTTTGAAAACATCATTAATTAGATAGAACTATTAATTACGAAGACGTGCTCGAAGGAATCACTAAAAACGGAGTTAAAACGAATAAAATACGACATTTACGAGTTTACGACTACTAATTTTATAAAACTATATGAACAGTAAAAAGTACTGTTCACCAGAGGACTTAAAATATGAAAATGTAATATTTTGATACATCGTCTTAATAGGAAAGCGTGGATGTAAGAAACATACCAAACGGGCTTAAAACGGGAAAATTACGTCGTTTTTACTAATGAAATATTTATAAATGTTTTAACTTTATAAACATGATTTCACAAATGCGATTAGATGGTGATGTAGCTATATAGAATTGCATATGGTATTATTTAATCAAAGTGCTTAGTACTCATATGGCATATAATCAAATTAGGTTGCATTCGGGCGTATTTGTGACGCATTTTCACGCATTTGATTTACATTGTCGATTTACTCACTTGAGGTGAGTTCATAGCCCCACATTTTACATTTATAATGATTTACAAGTTTTAGGGTGAGAAACATATCCATGTTTTACAATTGGACGTAAGAGCACATTTTTACATTATGATTACGTGTTTGCCTATGTAGCGATAACCCTTTGAGCCTATTATCATGAACTGTCAATTACTTGTTGTGAGCGTGAATGTTATAAATAGATCTATTTGGGATTGACATCTCCGTTTGGATGACTCATGCTCACTATGCCGGTTTGCCGGACAACGAACGTATACTATGTCGGACATAGGATGTTGCGGGTTAGAACATTATCACGGGCAATGTTGGCAATTTATATTGCAATTCGTACATGTCGAGCTTCAGTGTCATGAGCTTAGGGAAATGTAATTACATTTTATGATGTTTGCATCTGTTGCATTATCATGGGGGAATCTTGCGGTCCTACATTATACATTTAACAAACCTATGAATTCACCAACATTATTGTTGACGTTTTAAAGCAATGTTTTTCAGGGATCAACAAGGCACGAGGTGCAAGGGATACATTAGTGGTTTTGATTTGGATGTCACATGCATTAAAGATTTGGTTGCATTACTTTTGAATAATCGTTATGAACTAGAATCTTTGTATTTTGAACAAGTGAAGCTTCAGGCTTTTGTATCAATCAGTTTGCTAAATCCAATGTATCAATTTTAAATGGCTTTTTAATGGTCGTTCTTATATATATCTTGTGCTATTGATCTATGAAGTACCGCCCTCAACCCGTATTCCACTACGACCCAATTTGGGGGTGTTATAGATTGGTATCAAGAGCCAAGGTTATAGAGAACCAGGTCAAATGTTTTTGCTAGACTATAACCGTTTTCAAACATTGCATTCATACAAAGGGATTTTCACGGGACATATATACACTAGTTGTTGCATTAGTTGCTTAGACTAGATGCATTCATGATTGATATACATGTTATAAAATACTATGTATATTACTATAAGAGACTTATATTAAATACTTATATAAGCTACTTTTGATATTTAGATATTATCATGTCGAATTCGGAGGATTCCACAGTCACCTACACGGCGGTATCCAGTCCATTTAGAGGATTGTCAAACATCGGGTCTCTGGGAGTCGATGGACCACCCGTGATGCCAGAGGATCCATATGCATATGTGGTACCCTCTTTTCAGGCCCCACCATCTCTTAATTATGTGCCTGGCTCAGAGGAGCCAGAGCAGGCACCACTTTCTATATATCCTGAGTTTATGCCACCGGAGGATGAGATATTTCCTATAGAGGAGCAACCACTGCCTGCTGCTGTCTCACCTACTGCCAACTCACCAGGATACATTGCAGACTCTAATCTAGAGGAGGATGAGGAGGATCCTAAGGAGGACCCTATTGATTATCCTGCTGATGGAGGAGACGATGACGATGGTGATGATGAGTCATTCGATGATGACGAGAATGATGATGATGTTGAGGAGGACAAGGATGAGGAGGAGGATAGCAGTCTGCTCTGGCCGACTATGTCCCACCACCTGTACATGTTGTTATTGCTAGGATATCTATCCGAGATCAGCCACCTACACCATTTTGGTCTGAGGCAGAGATTGCTAGACTTCTTGCCATACCATCACCTCCACCATCACCACTCTCCCCATGGTCATCACCACTACCTCAGATTCCCTCACCACCACTACTAGTATCATCACCAGTACCTATATCACCTCTACCACTACTTGTTATTCCTACTTATCCTTTTGGATATAGAGCCGCTATGATCCGGCAGAGGGTTGAGTCACCATCTACTTCTCACTCATTACCACTACCACCACCTATCATACACTCACATACCAGGGCATCTATGGCCATGATGAGAGCTGTTGCACCATCCACCTATATCTTAGCATCTCGATCAGAGACACCATCATCAGGGACACCACCACTCCTACCTATACCTTTACCTATTCCATCACCACCTTTGCTTTTACCCTCTACTGACCGTAGAGCGGACAAGCCAGAGGTTTGTTTACCACCTCAAAAGAGGTTATGTATTGCTCTTGGTCCTAGGTACGAGTTCAGAGAGAGCTCGTCTGCTCCTGCTGCTAGACCGACTGGAGGTTTTAGGGCAAACTATGGTTTTGTTGCCACTTTAGATAGGGAGATTAGGCGAGATCCAGAGAGAGATGTAGGTTATGGGATTATAGATACTTGGGATGAGATGCTTGAGGGCATGCCAGGGGCACCTGCGACTGATGAGACAAAGTTAGTTCAGAGAATGACCAACCTTATTACTATGGTCAGACATGACATTGATGAGATTTATGGGAGACTAGATGAGGCACAAGAGGCTAGAGCGGTGTTGAGCGGCCGGCTCAACTTACTAGGCTAAGATAGGCGCTTTCATGCTTATACTGCTTTACTTATGGAGAGAGAGGCTAGAATTTCTTGTGAGGCCTGGGGACGGTCGATGGATGCTAGTGACACCGCCCGTTCTGAGGTGAGAGCACTAAGGACTACTATATTAGCACAGCAGATGGAGATTGCAGCCTTGCGAGCAGCAGACCGCGCTCGACAAGCATAACTTGTAGAGACACTAAGACTGATGAGTACACTGCAGCCACAGGTGATAGTGTTGGATCGTTTACTGAATAGATCTTAACCTTTAGCTTGTAAAGGGTTTGTTCCCTTAGATAACTCTAAAGCAACAATAATGAAACACTGATTTGAACATTATTGATTATGCGGAAACTAATCAATAATGCTAAGAAGAACAATATTAAGAATCACAAAAGAACTTTAATTTTATCACTTGAATTGCTAGGTTAGAGATTTACAACGACTTTGATTGATAATTGATCTTATTGATCTGTGTAGAATATATCTACTAATATGCTAGGGTTCCTTTTATAGACTAAGTGAACCTTAATGGGATTTACTCAAAAGGTATAGAAAAGATCAGGCATATGCCTTTCCCTAAGGTAATATCATGAATATCAGTGATAAAACGATACTAAAAAACTATTATATGTAAGGTTTACTTAACTACTTGATCAGTAACTAAAACATTTGTACTGTCTGTACACAATTACAATCTAACTGAGTACTAACTTAATATAACTAACGGGTACCTAAGGTCAAGGAATGATAATTCCCAAAATCCTCCCTAAACATGATGTTGGAACTTGCTTATCTTATGTTTCTTTATTTAAACATCTTGTAGATACAGGAGGATGTATCCAAAACTCTATCAATATTTGATCTATATTGATAATTTTGCTATCTTAGACTATCCACTTTATCTGCATATATTTCCAGCTACACAGGCAACATCCTACCAACTAAGTTGGCTTTGTAGTTTTTGTCAAAACTACATACATTAACGCATTTGATATTCCTTTACAGTAGAGTTTGATCTGGATTGCATAATCTTCATTGTAAAACAAACAAGGTGATTGCTGATAACCTATATAAGTTTTGGGTTGTAAAACTATCAACCTATTTCAACGGATTTGCATTTTCTTTACCAAAATCTGTTTGCTTTATGGACCAGTCATTGCTTCATTTCCAGAACATAGGTGCACTGATAACCAATTAGTTTTAGAACAACTATCAGCTATCAACAGATTTTGATTAGTCTTTACCAGGAATGTTTGAGCCTGGACTAGCTAACTCTTAATCTGTAAAGAAGGTGAGGTTTGAGAAGTATACAATTTTTGGTTAAAATTGGTCAACCATACAATGGATTTGATGAAGATTTTACCAGAAGCCGTTTGCTTCTGGACTAGTCAATTCTTGATGTCTGTTAGACATGGTAAATTAAAGACCATTTGTTGTATGGTGGTTAGCCAAACTACTTAAACCCTTCTCACTTTCATTCATAGCATTACTCTTTATTAAGCTCGATTGCTTAATAATTTACAAATGTAGTATGCAGCTAGTACTTTCCTCTTCAACCTCAATCCCAAAAATCAAGCATTCTTTTACATCATTCCTTAGAGAGAGGATACCTTCTCTTCATCTCAGTATGGTGACTGTCTGTCTTAAGCTCTAGTATGCAAACTCCACAAGCTTTATACAGTCTCCATCCAAAAACCTCTCATTCTTGTTGATTGTTCCAGAAATCACCTTGATCATTTTCTTCTATTAAGGATGCCATTAATCTTAATGTCTCCCCAAAGAATCACTCAATTACATTAGGTGTGAATTTCTGAGTACAACTTCATCACCAAAATCATATAAATAAAACAATCCTGGTCTATCAAAATATGTTGTACCATGTTAGATAGTTAAATGCCCTCAAGTGCCCATTTACTCTTTGACAACAATGTATTCCCCTTCTGGTTGATAAAACCTTGTGAACTTAGAAACAAATGATTTTATCTACATAATCCTCACTATTATGGTACTTTCAAAGTGTAGCTAATCCTTAGACATTTTCTCGCTGTCTCATCATCACTATATCATCTGGTGTGGTTCTTGGCTCTTCTAGCAACTCGATTCTTCACCTGACCACTTTTTTTTTCTTTGTACCCTGCTCTGTCACTTCTTGTTCAGCATGTACCTTTGCTGTGTCTTCTTCCCATGGAGTTTCATTGACAACCCTCTTCTTTTTAGGGTCTTTAGATTGTTCATTCATCTCCTTAATCTGTCTCTCATCCTCAGCATGAACCAATAGCAATTAATTCGTTTTTAGACCTTTTAACTTTTTATACTGGAACTTGTATTTTTTCAAAGTTCTTGTTTCTTTATCAGCATGCTTCTTTCCTCCTACCATGCTTCAGCATAGGTACATTCATTTGGTTTCTTAGCTGAGTTATTGTTGGTGGACTGCGTCTGTTTTGCAGCAGCTCTTTGGGAGTAAAGGAAACCTCCTTTGAGCAGCAATAGATCATAAAGAAATTTGGTCTTTCTTCAATGTAAATCGTTTCTTTTCTTCCTTTGAGCCTCTTCAGCTAGAAGATATCAGCTTCAATTCTAGCCGGAATTTCTTCAAAATCTTGTATGAGAGCAGCCTTTGTTCTTCTTCCTCCCCTTTCGCTAACTTTTTCATCTCCTCTTTTGCTTCCTAATCCTCTTGCCACTTTCTAGGCTATTTTTCATCCTTAGCAGCTGATCAAACTTTTTTCTGCTTCTTCCACTACTCCTATTAACTCAGCTATGACTCAGATTATTCCTCAAGTACATTCTTGCTTTTGTCTGTACGGACATATTTTAGGAAGAGGGGCTTCAAATGTAATAGTACTGATCTGTTGATTGTTGCCCTAGGGTCTATTTGAATCTTCAGCTTCTTTGATCTCAAACCTTTTTGTTTTGACCTTTATTTTGGCTTAATACCAACCAACTAAGCATGGTCTTCATCTACTAATACTGTATGTGAAAGGGGGCGTACTTTTCATCTGAAGTTCATTTTTGGCTTAGCAGAGTCTTCATCATGCTTAGTCTGTTGTAACTAAATTCTACTTCTTTTGGTCTTAGCGGTACTAACTTCAGGGCTTGTCTGTACTAACTTTTGACTTGTCGGTACCTTTATCTGGCTTGAGGGTATCTATTCTACTCTAGTACTACTCCATTTGTGTCACTGTTCCTTCTCTACAAGCACCCAAGAGCTTTGTTCCGTTATCTTGAGCATCCTCAGACTCCATGTAGTCCATTGCATCATCCACAATATCATCAAGGTCATCAAAAGCTGGATCTTTATGCACTGTAGGTTTAGCTTTGGCAGGTTTCCTCCCCTGTTTGGATACAGAATCCTTTTGCATCCACTTTGTCTTCAATGATTTCTTTCCTGCCAATCTTTGCTTTATGGATACACTCTTTGTTAGGAAGTTTGTAATAGAGAGTTATCTAGTAGGTATTGTAGTTTCCTATTGTAGTGTAAAAGTTCCTGCTGGTTGGTTTATGTAGTTTAACTGGTAAGGATATGGTTTAGTTAGTACGGGCAGTGTCAAAAGTTTATGCCTACTGGTTGTACAATATTTGTTGGTAGTATTATGCTTACTCTAGGTTGTTAGTAAAGTTAGTTAGTGATAGGGAAGCATGAGAATCACCTAATATTACATTACTAAACGATGAGAATGCTCTTAATGATGATATGCAGGAATACACAAAAAGCCAAATGGCAGGGCTTATCAACCTCGTGGCCACAATGCAAGGCTGGAAAAGGAAAAACAGACTGGAAGTGTTGGAAAAGATAGGGGCAGCAGGCATGTAATTAGCTTTCAAATGCCCCATTTATGATCTGGTTTGTGTATATTGAAACCCGCAAATCCAAGGTCGTAGTATAACAGCTTCCCTCTTTTAGGGCTTGCTAAATTGTGATTTCAAAGATGTTTATATATTCAAAATGTATATTTAATACAATCTGTATTACTGATTATAGTAACCTTTTTGTGTGGAAGTAATAAGGAATAAATCAATTTCCTCATGCTTCCAGCTTCTGGATAAATTTACAGCAACAAACAGCTTTTACTAGATGTTGTACATATCGTCAGAATCTTGCTATTCATTTCGGGGTAGGTTATAAAACCCCCCCTAAAAAGCCGTTTGTACCCCCTTGATTTTCCTTTTTTTTTAATTTTAATTTTAATTTTTATCGGTAGCATGAGGGGGCATTTGTGACCGATTGTGAGCCATGCTCACGAGTGACTACCATTGTAACCCAAAAGGTCACACGCGACGAAAGACCAAAAAACTCTCACAAAAGACCACAATGGTTACGTTTACGTTTTTTATTATTTCTATAACGTTTTTAATTTATAAATAATAAAAGTTTTAGTTTTTAATAAAAAAAAATGGGTTGTCCGGTGAAGGGTATTGTGATTGATAATAATGAAGTGAGAGATAGTGAGGGTAAAAAGTAGGAGAAAGAAATCTGATGTGGCACTGATGTGTCTGAGAGGTGTTTTTTTGCGGTGACTGATAAATAAAAAGGAACTACATAGATATCACGATAGGGCTAAATGTAAGTCAATGCTAAAGCAGGAGTTTTCAGAATTTAGGGTATCTGAATCAGAGGGTCTGCATAAGGGCTATGACAGGTTTCAGAAGATATTGAGTCAACTCAATCAGATGCAAGCTAAGCCAGACAATGAAGATTGTAACATGAAGTTTCTCAGAGCACTTCCACCTTCTTGGTCACAGGTGGCCATCACTCTTAAAACAAAGGGTGGTCTTGATTATCTAAGCTTTAATGATCTATACAACAAGCTTAGGACTCTTGAAATTGATGTGAAGGGTGGCTCAAGTTATGATTCAAGAGGTACTTCTGCTCCTACCCATTCAGCCTTTATTAGTGCTGCTAGCACTAATTCAAAGATGTCATATCCTGATCAATCACATTCAACCACTTTTACTTCTGCTTCATCAAGTCCTGCTGCTTCTAGCAATGTGATTGAAAATGTTCTCCATTCCTTTGTTGCTGAAAGTGATCCACAACAGCAGATCACTTATGAAGATTTTGATCAGATTGGGAAATTAGATTTGGAGGAATTAGACATCAAATGGCAAATGGCAATGCTCTCTGTTAGGATTAACAGATTTGAAAAGAAAGCTGGGAGAAAGATGAAGTTTAATAACAAGGATGCTGCAAGGTTTGACAAGAAGAAGGTCAAATGCTATAAATGCTCAGAGTTGGGTCACTTTGCTAGGGAATGTACAGGGAAACAGTTGGATTCTAAAGCAAGGTACTCTTCATTCAAACTTAAGGAGCTGGATAAGTCAGAAGAACCAAAGGCCTTGTTGTCTGTTGATTCAATGTTAAATTGGTCAGATCATGAAGGTGAAGATGTGGAAAATGGTGCTGCTCAAGTATATGGGATGATTGCTGGAGCTGAGGAGGATGCTGCTGGTAGTGCTACTGGTGATACTACTGGTGATGTTGCTGATGATGTTTCTAATGCTGCTGCTGAATTTGCCCTTATGGGTATCTCTTCTCAGGTACATACTTGTCCCTTTGGTTGTGAACATCTATATGCAGAACTTAAAAAGGAATTTGATAATTTAGAAGTTCAATACAAAGAGTGCTATATCCAGGTTCAAGCATATAAAAGTACATTACAAACTTTAGAACAACAGAAGGGATGGTATCAAAGTAATCAGCTAGCATTAGAAGAAAGAATTAGAATATTAACTGCTAATTTAGAAAACACAACAAACATGTTGAAATATACTGAGAAACTGAATGAACAGGCTAAACTTGAAAAACTGAATGATAAGGTTAAACTTGAGGAGTCTAAAGCAAGATTTGACAAATGGAAGGAGTCTTCCAAAAACCTGGACAAACTGATCAATAGTTCCATGACCTCTAGATCAAAATTTGGTTTAGGATTTGGAGACACTTTTGGATCAGATGAGGTGTTTGATCTCTCTGCCCCTAGCATCTTTGACTCATGTCTTAAGGATGCTCTAGAGAAACCTCTCTATGATGGATTTGTCAAAGCTAGTGGATTGCATGCTGTTCCAGGACCCATAACAGGAACATTCATGCCTCCTTCCAACAAGCCTGACCTTGATGATACACAGGTTACCTATGGTTCAAAGTCCAATAATTATTCTGAAACTAACTCTGTATCTAATGACTTTGTCTCTTGTGATAACAGTGACAAGTCTTCAGACTCAGAGACCACTGACTTTGCATCCTGTGTTTCAAGTGTCAAGTCCTCAAGCTCCAAGACCAATGAACCCTTAGCCTCTGCCCCTAGTTCAGTTGACTTCAAGACAGTGTCAGAGACTGCTGACCAACAATCAAATTCCACCAATGATGATTCTAGTTTTTCTTTTAAGGAGAATGTAAAACCTCCTAGGAATTTATGTAATAAGAGTGGAATAAACAGTAGGAGTCTTTGTAAACGAAAGTCTTTTGGTTCTAAGACATGTTTTGTTTGTGGTAGTAAATTTCATTTGATAAAAGATTGTGATTTTTATGAGAAACAGTTGGAATTGCATAATAAACCTATGTGGACTAATGTTGCAAATATTCCCTCATTTGTACCAAAAGCAGCATCTGTTCCTGCTGGTAGTAGGAATAGACCAACATCTGTTCCTGCTGGTAGAACATTTTCTGCTGGTTGGAAAAATCATGCTGCTCGAACTATGACCAGACCAACAAGCCATTATTTTCAACACTTTCATAGGCCTGGCTATTATAACCAAATGTATATGGATGAGGGAAGATGGGGAACTGCTGTTAAGCCCTCAGCAGGTTGTTCTTGGAGAATTCAAAGGCCAAATATGCAATGGGGATCCAAGAACAATGGTGGATCTCATCAATCTACATGGTTTAACTATTAAATGATCCACAAGGCAGGCCCAAGTCAGTAATGACTTGGGTCTCCCATGTATACTAATGTGTGTTGTATTGTGTATTGTAGGAAAATCCTCATAAGAATAGAGATTTAGGAATTGTAGATAGTGGTTGTTCCAGAAGCATGACAGGCAATAAGGAGAAATTGGATGACTTTGTGAAGATTGTAGGAGGTACTGTGACTTTTGGAGGTGGAGATGGCAAAATCACTAGAAAAGGCACTATAAGGACTTCCAAATTGAACTTTGAGAAAGTTCGTCTCCCCCCCCCCCCTCCCCCCCCCTGATTCCCTTCTTCAAAACTTTAACTTGTTATTCTATGTATCACAAATTTGTTGATACCAAGAACCAAAGTCCTTTTCATGATAAAGAGTACTTGTTCTCTCTAAGGGGGTGGGGTTGAGGGTTATGTCCTTACTACCTGTGATTAGTTAGTGGTTCTCAGAGTTTCAAGAAGGAACAATCTCTACTGCTTTAATTTGTCTGACATCCAACCTGAAAGAGATGTCACCTGTTTGCTGGCAAAAGCATCCTTAGATGAGTCTACCAAATGGCATAGAAGGATGGCTCATGTGAACTTCAAAAATATGAACAAGCTGGCAAAGCATGGATTAGTCAATGGGCTACCCTCCAAACTCTTCACAAATGAGCACAACTGTGTTGCCTGCAACAAGGAACGCAACACAAGGCTTCTTACAAGGCCATCACTGCTTCTGTGAGCACCTATTTCTGCTCCTCTCAGTTACTTCACCATTGACCTTTTTGTCCTACTTCATCAGAAGCTGTGATCACAAAGTATACTCATTTGGTGGTTTACAGAATGACTTTAGCAGGTGTACTTGGGTATTCCTTTTTGGCGGTCTAGGATGAAACATATGGTATCCTTAAGGACTTTATTACTTTTATTGAAAACCAGTTAACTAAAAAGGTTAAAGCTATAAGGTGTGACAATGGGACAGAGTTTAAAAATTCTAAATTAATTGAACTATGTGGGTCAAAAGGAATTAAAAAGGATTATAACAATGCCAGAACCCCACAACAAAATGGGGTTGCTGAAAGAAAGAATGAACCCTTATAGAAGTAGCAAGAACTTTGCTTGCTTGACTCTAAGCTTCCTACCATGTTTTAGACAGGAAGCAGTTAGGTACTGCTTTGTTATGTTTTAACAGGGTTCTAGTGACTCGGTCCCATAACAAGACACCTTATGAACTAGTGTCTGGGAAAGTTCCCAACATCAGTCATCTCAAACCTTTTGGGTGTCTTGTGACCATACTTAACACCAGTGACCACTTGGGAAAATTTGAGGGAAAGGCTGATGAAGGTTTTATTGTTGGGTATGCTGCTCATAGTAAGGCTTATAGGGTCTACAATTTATCCAGCAAAAAGATAGAAGAAACACTTAATCTGAGATATCTTGAAGATAAACCTAATGTTCAGGGTTTGGGTCAAGAGTGGTACTTTGACCTTGACTATTTGACTGATTCTTTAGGTTATACTCGTTTCAAATCTAATCAACCTGCAGGTACACAAGATCCTAACATACATGCAGGTACACAAGATGATTCAGATTCGGAGTGTGATGAACAAGTAATTGTTGTTCCTTCTTTTCCTTCTAACTCTTTTTCAGGTCCTAAGGTTCATGAAGCTTCTGAAATGGTGGAGAGCAGTTCAGATTATGCAGAGGAACTTGCTAGGCTTCAAAAACAAGCATATGAAGCCAATGCTACAGCTGAGAAGCATCTGAGTCAAGCTGATCTTGCAGCCAGTAGGAATAGGGTTCCTGCTGGTAAGATTGATTCTGCTGCTGGTGTTTCTTATGGTCCTACTGAAACCTCTACTCCTGTTTTTAAACCTGTTCATACTGATGCAACATCACTTCCTCCTGGTCACTCATTGGGCTCAAGTGAACATTCTACAAGATATCTTTCCTTGTGACTTTGAAAATTCCATGTCCTCATCTGCAGAAATTGGAGGGACTAACCCCATCCTGACACTGGCATTTTCTCTTCCTCTTCATATGATGATGATTTTGGTTGGTAAAGTTCACTAACTTCTATGCACCAAGTGTAGTTGATTGGATTATGTTCCTAAAGAGGGTGAACATATATCATCCTTAATCACAGATCTAGGATAGGTCTCACTTCACTGTTCGACAAGAGGTACATTGAAGAAGTCAATTTTGGTGCAAGTTGCTGTTTCGTTAGCTATGTTTTCATGAATTCAACAAGGAACAATCACACAGGACTATTTACATTGTTTGTTGACTTGTTTTCTATACAACTTGAACCAAGCAGTGTTGTCATGCTCTTAATGATCATGCTTGGGTTTATTTTGAAGCTATGAAGTGGAGAAGAACAGTTTATTAATCAGAAAGTATGGCAAGCTCTGTCCTCTACCAGATGGAAAAATTGCTATTGGGACAAAATGGATTCTGAAGAACAAAAGAGATGCCAGAGGTATAGTTGTAAGGAATAAAGCCAGGTTGGTGGCTCAAGGTCATAGGCAAGAGGAGGGCATTGATTATGATGAGGTATTTGCTCCAGTTGCTAGAATTGAAGCTATTTAGACTTATTCCTAGCTTTTAAGCCTCATAATATGGATTTATCGGTTATATCAAATGGATGTGAAGAGGCTTTCCTTTTATGGGAATTGAAAGAAGAAAGTTTATGTTACTCAACCAATAAGGATTTGAAGATCCTCATTTCCCTAAGCATGTTTACAGAGTTATGAAAGCTTTGTATGGTCTTCATCAAGCACCAAGGGCCTGGTATGCAAGATTGTCTACTTTTCTGTTAAAGCATAATTACAGAAGAGGTACAATAGACAAAACTCTTTTCATTAAGAAGAATTCCAGGGATATCATACTAGTTCAGTCCTATGAGGATGGACATTATTTTTTGGTCTACAAGAAGGCCTAGTAAGTGTGCTGATTTTGAGGTCTTGCATGAAGGAGAATTTGAGATGAGGGTTATGGGTGAGTTAAACATTTTTCTTAGGCTTACATAGTGATAGAGCTGATGGGATCTTTATCAGCCAGGACAAGTATGTCAGGACAGGCTTAAGAAATTAGATATGGAGAGTGTTTATAGACGACAAACAACACCCTTTGAAGCTTCAAAGCCAAAATCCAAAGATGAACCTGATGATGCTGTTAATGTTCATTATACAGATCCATGATAGGTTCCCTCATGTATTTGACAGCTTCAAGGCCTGATATTCAGTTTGCAGTGAGTGCTTGTTCTAGACACCAGGTTACACCTTTGACTTCCAATTTGAATGCAGTCAAGAAGATCTTTAAGTATCTTAAAGGCCAACCAAAACTAGGTCTATGGTACCCACGAGATTCTCCCTTTGTATTGGAAGCATATAGTGACAGTGACTATGTTGGTTCTCATGGTGATAGAAAATCAACAACTGGTGGATGTCAATTCCTGGGTAGAAGGTTGATTTCATGGCAGTGCAAAAAGCAAACCATTGTGGCTACTTCTTCCACTGAAGCAGAATATGTTGCTGCTGCTAACTGTTGTGGTCAGGTACTTTGGATTCAAAATCAAATGCTTGATTATGGGTTCAACTTTATGAACACCAAAATTTTTATTGATAATCAAAGTACCATTTGCATTGTTAAAAATCCAGTTTTTCACCAAAGAACAAAGCACATAGAAATTAGGCACCATTTTATTCGAGATGCAAATGAGAAAAATCTTATTCAGGTGCTTAAGATTCACACAGATGAAAATGTGGCTGATTTGTTAACCAAGGCATTTGATGGACCTAGGTTTAATCATCTAGTGGTTCACATAGGGATGCTTAATCCCTAGATGCCATGGTTAAGGGGAGGATTTGAGTTCAAGGGGAGGACTGCTTTTGTAAAATTTTCTAAGTAGTAGGTTTTTCTTTTATGTTTACCACTTAGTTTTTCAACATATTTTCTTCTGGTAGTTTTCATTTTTTTTCTACTGATAGTTTTAGTTGATTATGGTAGTTAAAATTTTCCTTTTCATTGTATCTGTTTTGTGTATTTTGGTCTAACCTTTTGCAGCTAAATGATTCATGAGTGTGAATTTGCATGGAAAATGTGGCCTTATACTAATGATAAAGTCTGAACCTGATCACTCTCATGATCATGAATCCACTCCACCCAGACCAACAACTACTACTTCTAGTGCTCTAGTGAATGAGCTGTTTGATAGGGTAACTTTTCTTCAAGGGACTAAATTGAGTTTTGTTTATACTTCAATAGTAAAATGATACAAGTGGGCATTCACTGCTAAAAAGGGGTATCTATTTTAAGGGTTCATTACTAGTGACCCATCATTTTTACAATTAACTTTCATATCAACCACTAATTTTTACAGCCCCCTTTTTGTTTGTTCCAACTCCCTTCGCGAAATCCGATCCTACTAACCAACCAGGAGTAATCATTGCATCTACACACCGAGTACTAACACTTACCCTGTTCAAGTTATCATTGGATTAATGGCCTGCCTAAAATTACCGCGGACGAGCATAATAAGGCTTGGATTCTTGGAGAAATCCAAAGGTGCACGATTATGATCAGGTTTTTGTCTTTTGCTTGATTCTAAATAAGGTATGCGATTGTGTCTGACCCTCTCATCTATGGACTCCCTGTTTAAAACAAATTCTGGTCTACGGTCTCACTTTAACATCTGAGTCTGCGTTCCACCAGCTTTTGTGGCCTAAATTGATGGTACTCCTTATACTATAAATGGAATCTTTAGTTAGAGTAGCTTATTGTTATAATGATGAGGGAGGTACTAGGTGATAATGTCTTTTGCTGAGATTTACACAGTCATGCACATCCTAGGGTAGCTTAGCAGGGAAGCTGACCAATTTCATCAAGAACAAATTCTCACCTCAGTGGAGGTTCCTGATTCACACTCTCTTGCATTGTCTAAGTACAAAGTCAGGGAGTTGGGATCAATTTGGAAGTCCCTGCCATTGGCTTTGATATGGTTTTTTGGTTTGTGGGGAAATGAAGTATAACTGGATTAGGTTATATTTTTAATGGGATGGTAATAACATTCAAAAACTCAACAAATTTTTGATGTATCCTAGGTTTCTATCAGATGATTTGAATATAGAAACAAGGAATACCAAAACCCTACTGGGCTTGTTAGTACTAACCAGTAAAATGTTTTAGCCAATATGAGACTAACTTTCATGGGATTCCTATGCCTTTGGTGGCAAACTATGCTTGCTTATGCTCAACCTGCCATAGCAGGTGAAAAGCTCGAGGGAAGACTGAACATTCTGATCCCATCAAAAATGTCCCTGCGACAGTGACTGAGATGTTCATTCTCTGATCTATGTCTCAAACTCCACCCAGACAGCACCAACCAATTTACAACATCAAACAAGCTCATGGTAGGTAACTTGTGCGATTCTTTATGAATCAAACTTGTGACAACTGGAAAGAAACGATGGTGCGATTCTATAAGAATCAAACTTGTTCCAGGAAATGGATCAACGGTTGTTAATGAATTTTTGAAATGATAAACACTCTCGGTGTGTCACAAAAACAATTTTGTAAGTGATACACCGATTGATTTTCAAATCAATTTTCTATATCAATCGGTGAGATAGTAACTCACTGGTTCACTCTTATCGTGCTGTCTGCTTTGAGACGTTCCGATAATGAGAACATGCTGAGTACGATGAATCTAATACTTATGTGTTAGAAAGATTCAATACTTCAGCTGGAAATCCTGTCAAGAAGATTCTTCTCAAATTGAATCTATCTGATCACAGGTCAATCCTCACGGATTCGAAGGTTTCTCCAACCAAACCTGGGCGAATGACAAAGCCATATTCGTCCCCCTGCTTTATTGCTAACTGTTTTATGCAGGCTATGTAAAATGGTGGTGGAGGTTCCTGATTCCAGCTGGCTCACAAGATCCATAACCACATGCTCATACCCGACCGACAAACATAAAGTCATCATGAAAGCTCAAGTACATGTTTCAAGACTTCCGCTACTCTGATACCACACATCTTTCTAGAAGTGTCAAAGTGTTAAAGTTAAAGAATTTCAAGAAAGATGCAACATTAAAGCTTTTCAAGAATGGTATGAGCATGTCGGTCCAGAAGTCGCAAGTCCACAAGGTGGCAAAGTTACAAGTTGGCGTAGAGATTATGCTTGGTTGATGATCTCAAGATGCTCAAGATCACTATGTCAAATACAAGTTCAAGGAACAAGCTCAATCCAAGAAGTCAATGATCACAACAACATATTCACAAGAGAAAGTCAAGAGTACGAGCTGAAGACTAGGGATAAAGCATAGTATGCTAGGCTTAAAGTTTGTAAATTGGAGTGACCTCCCTTAGAGGGAGATTGTTGGAAACACGAAAAGTGTCTGTCACTTCCAAAGTTGTAATAGTCTTAGCTCGTAGTTAGTATAAGGATTAGATAAGTAATCTAGTCCGGCCCAAGGCCCATGGGTGGCCCAACTCCAGCCCATGGCCGGCCTCTATGTAGTACAAATACTCCCTCTCCTAGTCTCGGAGAGGGTTGGTTGTTCCATTTGTTACACACACTTTCATAATACATTCATCCATTTTCCATAATCTTTCTCTCTAACAATCCAACCCACATCTCACTTATTGTTCTTGGTTGATCTTTAGATTACTAGTATTCTTCAATTTTTCCTATATATACAAACCCGAATTTAGGGTTTTGAGTGTGTAACTGATATATGCTTAAACACATATCATTTATTTCTTATTATTAAGCTAAAAAGACCAAAAATACATGAAAAATGCATTGCATATGTGTGTTTTGTTAATTGTGTCTTGTAGGTAACAGATATATCACAAAAGGACGAAAATTAAGCAAAACGAACAAAACCGAGCACAAGAATGGAAAGAGCATGAGAATTCAAAGCCGAAGGCATGTACATTCTTAATGGGCCAACCCATTTCCATTTTATTGGGTCGGGTCAGCCCATTAACATGTTACCTATAAAAACCTAAGCCTAAATCAAATTAATAAACTAAGTCCAAATTATCAAATCCAATCCATTTACCTTTAAAACTGTCCTGGCCTAAGTTATAATCAAAACCCAAGTCCACCTAGCCCAAGTCAAATTCATAACAAGTTATAACCGTGTCAACTTTACTATATATCTTTTTCATGCTTCCCTCCCTCCCATTTACAGCAACAACACACATAGGGTTAATCCTCCATTTACCCACTCACCCCTAAGTTTCTAGAAGCTGACATCCTCCTGACATGTTTAACACTCACTAAGCCACGCTGGCGGTCCTTAAGCTTCTCATTGGCTATTATACGTGGAGAAAGATCAAAGGTTCAGATTGGTAGATTAGGAATCAAGGGTTGGGATAACAGCTTGGGAACGCTCCTAGAGGTTCTGGATCCTTCCCCTCCTCTTTATAAATAGAGAAGCTTAATCACACAGAGAGGAATCTAGTTTAGGAGTAGAGTAGTGTAGTTTAGGAGTATAATATGTTTAATTTCAGCTTATTTATAGCTTATTTTTCTTATTATATTTTAAACAGCCTTGTAATCACTTTATTATTAATAAAATTCCTTTTCAGCTTAATTTGTCTAT
>BQNB010045338.1:0-44336 GCA_026074375.1 Tanacetum coccineum
AAATCGAGGCTCTTGGATAAGCACACTTTCCATGCAAAAATATTAATCTTTATCGGGACAACCTTGATCCATCTAGTGGAAGAACCGACTGAAGGAAGAAAAGAATCGTCAATAAACATACGTGCCGACTTAACCGTGAACTCACCCGCTGAATCAAGCGACCACACCCATCTGTCGTTGGAGTTAGAAAGAACAACAGAAGCAACAATATCAACAAGGCTAAGATATTGCTCTTCTTCCAGCCCACCACGAGGACTTCTTCTAAACGAATCAGTAAGGGAGACATCATTTAGTTTATCCGCAATAGAAACATGTTTGACATTCTCCAAAGCATACATCCGGGGATAATTTTTCCTAAGAGGAGAATCAATAATCCAAGGGTCTTCCCAAAACAAAGTTTGAGCCCCGTTACCCACTTTCTTCTTCATAAGCGGATGTTAATTAATACTTTTAAGAGACAATGTTGATGAGAGTGAGGCGACCACCTATGGATAAGGTTTTAACTTTTCAGTTTGATAAATGAGAAGATATTTTAGCAAGAACCTCATCCCAAGATTTACATTTAGAACAAGACATTCCAACCTTGACACCAAGGTATTTGAAAGGAGTGGAGAAAGTAGAGCATCCTATAATATTTGCAGCCGTAGTAACTTCATCATGAGAGATACCAATACCTATGAGTAGAACAAGACATTCAGGAATATCAAAATCCCACCAACGAGCAACTTTACGCCAAAGAAGTCGAGCCATAGAGCACGAGAAGAAAAGATGCGAGCAAGATTCTCCAGCTAAACTACAATTAGGGCAAACAATAGAAGGGATATCGATCCCACGGAGAGATAGATTTAACCTCGTGGGGAGTTTATCTAAACAAACTTTCCAAGTGAAAATATTAATTTTTATCGGCACAACCTTCGCCCATCTAGTAGGAGAACCAACCGTAGGTAAAAGTAAATCATCAATATATGTACGAGCCGAACTAACTGAGTACTCACCAGAAGGATCGAGTAACCACACCCATCTATCATTAGAGTTGGAGAATTGATCTTCTTCCACACCACCACGAGGAGTTCTACGAAAAGAAGCAATAAGAGTGGCCTCACTAATCTTTTCCGCAACTATGATATGTTTCTTGTTCTCCAGTGCATACACCCGAGGGTGGGATTGGCTAAGAGGGATATCTTTTATCCAAGAATCTTCCCAAAAAGAGGTATGAACACCGTTGCCCACTTTCTTCTTCAAATGCGCAAGTAAATTGATACCTTGGGAGGACAAAGAACTGAGCTCTCTAATAATGCAATTCCAAGGAGACGATCGCAAGACAGAACCTGTACGCTCAAAAGACACGCGCTTTCCATACAACGCAGAGATAAACCGAGACCAACGAGACGTACCTTGGGAAATAAATCTTCACGCCCATTTTAACAAGAGAGATCTATTCAAAGCAAAAAAAGCCAGAGACTCCAAGCCTTTCTTCTAGAGCTAGACATCCCAACCTTGACACCAAGGTAAGTGAATGGATTGGAAAAAGTAGAACAACCAATGATGCTAGCAGCCGCTTTAACTTCCTCTTGAGAAACACTATACCCATTAGTTTACTCTTGTGGATATTAATTTGGAGACCCAATGCCATAAAGAAACATTTAAGCATGTGAACGATAGTGACAACGTTCGTCCTATCCCATTTACCTATGAAAATTGCATCATCGGCATAGAAAAGATAGGACAAGGTCAAGGAGTCATCAATGCGAATACCCTTAAATAAACCTGCATTCAGAATATTGTTGAAAGAAAGGTGCAAGCTTTCCATAACCAAGATAAAAAGAAAAGGAGATAAGGGATCTCCCTGCTTCAATCCTTTATGAAATCTGAATTCTGAAGTCGGGCTGCCATTAACAAGAATTGACCCCATAGCCGATGAAAGACAACCTTGAATCCACTCTCTCCATTTTAATCCAAACCCAAAGTTACTTAGAATGCCGTCTAAATAGTCCCATCTAACTGAATCAAACACCTTTTCAAAGTCCACTTTAAAAATCATAGCTTTTGATTTATGGAACTTATTTAGGATGAAAGGACCGTAAAGAATTTGACGATTGGGAACAAATGCTGATTGAACATCGCTAATAAGATCTAAAATAACCATGCTTAGACGGTTAGCCAAAATCTTAGCTATGATTTTGTAGAAGCAAACAATGAGACTAATCGGTCTAAAGTCTTTCACTAACTTCGCATCTTACTTTTTAGGGATAAGAGCAATGAAAGAAGAATTACTACCAGGATGGAACTTACTTGTGACAAAGAATTCTCGAACGGCATTAACCACATCTTGATTAATGATCTTCCAATAAGTGCGAATAAAATCAAAAGTAAACCCATCAGGACCAGGAGACTTATTCGTACCACAATCCCATACCGCCCTTTTAATCTCATCATATGTAACATCACATTCTAGATCAGCAATCTGCTCAGAGGAGAGCTGTTTGAACATATTACTATCAAGCACGATATTAGGACCAGTAGGCCTAGCAAAACGATTGGAGAAATGGTTAAGAAATTCATTTTTTACTTTATATGGATTGTCAATCCAATCACCCTCAATGAGAACACCACGAATAGCAAGTTGAGACCGCTTCATATTAATAATGCCATGGAAGAACTTAGAATTTTCATCACCTTCAATTGACCATCGAACCTTAGCTTTCTGAGCCATATCTAAAGAGTGACATTTGTTGATATTATGAAGCTCTTTTAGAAGCGACGTTCTTTCATTAACAAGCTCTTCATTACTGTACCCACTATCGAACATCTTATCAAGGTCAGAAATCCGAGATTGAATAGAAAGACGATACTCACTAGAACGATGCTTATCATCTTTACACCAAGCTTTGATCGAAGCTTTAAGAGCTTGAAATTTCTTCCTCAAAATAGTTATCTTGCTAGAATCCGCAAAACTCGAAGTTTTCCACGAATCTTCTACGAGTTTATCAAACCCATCCTTAGTAAACCAAGAATGATAAACTCAAAAAGGAGACGGCCCGTAATCCACCACAACCTCGCGCATAATGATAGGCCTATGATCTGATAAATGTCTTTCAAGACAAAGAGCAGAAAGCGATGGGAACAACATAAGTAAACCTTCTGAAACTAAGAATGTGTCTAATTTACTCATCTTCGAAGCCGATTTGATAGACCAAGTATACGAGTACCCCTTAAGAGGAAGGTCTATAAGACCTGAAGTAGAGATAAAATGATTAAAAGCTTTGGCACCGGAGACATTAAAAATAGTACCAAACCTCTCGTGCTCCGATCTAACTTCGTTAAAGTCACCTAAAATGATACATTCACCATCCCACAAGTCAATAATGCGAGTGATTATATTCCCAAAGAGATTTTTTCAGAAAGGCTTGCAAGCCAAACAAAACAATCATATAAGCTATAGTAGAGAAGAAATCCCAAGTCCAATCGAACCGCCACAAAGAATCTTAGATAGACATTGTCGTTTAACGAATATATTCGGATCCTATACACATAGAATACCACCTTTTTTTAGTTTTGAAAGCATACTAGTTTTATTTTCTATTAACTTTGATAATTATATAGATTTATACTAGTATATTGTTGGAATATGAACACATATAAATTATATATGTTCGGAATTTATTCGAGCCCAAGGGGACGCACACATTAATATGTAGAATAACGTTTTATTATATTAATGTAATATATTAATTAGTGTTTAGCAAACGATCGTTAAAGTTTAATAAGAATAAATATTAGTTGTTAATAGTTAAAAGACTAATATGCAAAACCGAGAAAAAGGAAAGTTTGATTTTTCTCACTCTTTTCTTATAGTCGGTCGAACCACCTCCTCATGAGGAGGTGGGGGACTTTGCTTGCAAGCTAAGTTGAGAGGAGTATATAAGGAGGTCTTAGGTTCCTTGAAAGCTCATAACTTGAAACATAAAAACCATAAATCTCTCCTTGTTCTCCTCTTTTGTTCGTCCGATCCCATAACCCTCTAAAGGGTTTTGGTTTTCTTTCTTCCTTGTGCGATTGAACCCTACAACCTTCAAGGGTTTCGATTTTGTGGTTTTAAACCACATACGTGAAGGTGTTTCGTGTATTGATTGATTCAAAGACGAAGAAGAGATCGTTTGGTTAAACACTACTAGTACTAACATACACATTGTTTGCTAAGAACGTATTATGTGTGTAAACTTTGAGGGATTATTCTTTTGATCCTTGGTGGTTTTGCGTGGTGTTACACACACGCGTATATTCAAGACGGTGTAACGTTTATTGCTAAAATCAGTGTAACGTTTCTTGTAAAATGTACACATCTTCAATCTCTTGTTAATTATAAGTTCTATACGTGTTTGATCTTTTTGTTGCGTACTCGTGATATGTTTAATTGGTTAAATAGATGTAAAATCCTAACAGTGGCATCACGAGCCATCGTATATGAATTTGTAATTACAAGAATAAAATTGGACAAAAAATTAGGGTTCTTGATTAATTTTTAAGCCCTTTGGGCGTTTTATGCATTAAGATTCGATCTTTATGCATCAAGATTCAATTTTAATTGGTTATAAAATTAATTAGACGAATTATAGGTTGTATGCAATTTTATGATAATACTTGATGTGTTTAAATTGTTAATTGATCCGGTTTTATGTTAAAATTAATTGTTAATTCGGCATCCATGATAAATACATGCAATTTATCATTGAGCGATATATGATATAAATCTTGTTAATTGTTAATGAATTTTTATGCAAATATGATGATCAAGAATTAAAACATAGACATTAAATATATGTGGTTTTGATCCTCGACTTTAAAAGCTAGAAAAGACCTTGGCAATGTCTTAATGGGGCCTAAAAGTTAATTTATGTGCTATGTGATATGTATTTGTATAAGGCTTACGCAATAGATTACATCGATGAATGTGGCCGTAGTTTATAAGATGAAGGAGCCTTATATGGATACATAAATGTTTTAATTGTTAGATAATTAGGATTGTTATGAATATTTGCATGACTTGATTGTTAAGTGTTGTTATTTAAATAATTGTTATGTGAGTTAGTTTTATGTTTATAGCGTTTTCTATTTTTTGGACTTGTGAGAAAATAAAAAGGGGTTTTCGAAAATAAATATAAACATGACTAATTATTATGAAATCAGATTTATTATGGACTATTTATAGTTCATAATGTGTTTTCCAAATTAAAGTTTTATATTTTGAACGGTTAAAACTGGACGCGATGGACTCATGGGAAATACGACTCATCCACTAGAACAAACTATAAGAGAAGTTTAAGGAGGATTTTCCTAAAGATTTCAGGTTTTTTGTGGCACCCCGTAAGAAATTAGATTTCTCTTTTCGTTAAGTAGAAGTTATGTACTGCAAGTTTGCAAATTTTACCGTTAATCTCAACGATAAGTCATTTTATGATCGTCATGCATTACTCCTGGTCATGAAAAGTTTAATTAGCACGCGAATATCACCATTTTGCTCTTGTGTCTAAAAGGATATTTTAGAAGGTGTAACGATAAAAACCATACTTATTTTACATTTGTGAAACGAAGCCGTTTACTCGTATCATTTTACAAAACCATCTACACTCAACACCCGTGACTCAAAAAAAGGAAAGAATAGATGACGACTATACATTATTATGCACACTTACCTACTACCCCACTATTTCCTTACTTCTTTTCAAATCTTACAAAATGGATACGTCTCATCACCTGGTACCCTTCTCTCACTCACATGTCACAATAACTGATTCAAATTATCAACTGAGGTCAAGAATAATAGGCACCCATGAGGTCAATGATGGCAAATAGTTTCATAAAACATCATCATGACTAGATTCCCTAATAGTAAACACCAATAATACCATTTCTCATGCAAATGGAAAAGTTTCAGGAACCGAGTGATAAATGATAATAATAAGGCTATGCATGCATGCTTTAGCATATCTAAACCTGTGAAAATAGAAGTAAGCAATAAGGTTTGGGTCTAGGATTTTTGTGGGATTCACAAGACTAGGGGTGCCGGGTTTTGAAAGGGAAGAAGCAAGAAAAGTTTGAGTTCCCTTGACACCATCACCTCTCTTCGCCGACTAGCAACACTTGGACCTTCGTAAGTCATTTTTGTAGCTTAACATTCATCATGCTATGTCACTTACCCTTGTAGTCTCACTCACGACCAAAAACCAAAAGCACGTCCGGCTTGGCAAGCTAGCCGAAAGCCTCGGCTTGGCATAGCTAGTGCACAACATATGACCCATGCGTGGTTAGTACGTACGTACGCATGCAAAGACTTAGTTGTATCGTGCATGAAATAACAACACATAGTAAAAACTTGTAGACAACGCATCATGCATGTAAACAAATAACGAATCAAGGGAAATTATATTAACTGTAAACGCATACATGATATATTACGTTGGCTCACAAGGGACTAATAAACTCTAGGATTACGCGTGAAGTGTGGTAGAATATTTTATGACGTGACCTCGACACATACCAAGGGCGTGGCCAAGTAACCCAAGACGAACCACAGCGAAGCTTTTGGTACGTCGCAGACCCTGTTAAAGACGAGCAAACCATACTCGTTGGTTCATACTAAGACCCCGCCATACTTGACAAATAGTTACTACTTGAGACGCACCCCCCCCCCCAATGCACTCAAACAGCCACCACAGGCCGCTGCCTTGTCGTGACTGTTGCGCTACAACAGAAGTGACCACATCAACCGCTGTTGGGTCTGCTCAGCCCACCAAACGTCCTTGTATCTCAACGTTTAAGGGCCTCATAACCTAAGTATCCAAGTCGGGCACTTTATGGGTTTAATGGGAGAACTAGATATATAAACTTTGAATGAATTATGAAGAGAAAGAAACCACAACAGTGGTAATAATAAGCCCACTGTTGGGCACGACAAGGAAGGCAGGAAAACATAAAAGAAAAAGGGAGTAGGCCATATGTGTTGTTGGTATAGTATTATAATAGAACATGTGATACCTTATACAATTTGCATAATTAAATTTACCTTATAAAATTAAGACGTATAGGATCTTAGGCATGCGTGCCTTCGAGTCTTAGGTCATTTTTATTCAAAACTTAAACGAGTTAGTAATCTCGTTAGCAAAGCAAGATTTTACTCGCAAACTAGAAAATTTTATAAACCACGATTTTAAGTGAAACAGGAATAATAACGTCACATTTAAGTTTGTAAAACGTATAAACAAATTAACACGACTTTATATGAAAATTTTTTTTTGACCCAAACAATAATTAATGTCTCTTCGATTTTAGAACGTAAAAAATAGAATAAAAGGCGTATAAATTAAAATATGAAAAACATTCGATAAACATTATTTTAAAAGAATTAGGAGACCACATGTGACAATATGGAAAATTAAGGGTGTTAGTGGTAAATAAATAATCTTTATAAATTAATTAAACGAGTCGAACGAACCGGGATAAATAAAACTGATAAATATACGAATAAATTGACGACTGCGGTGTAAATAAATATATAGACCTAGTAACTAACTAATGACGTCTATATTTTCCTGAGATATGGAACTTGTAAATATAAGTTACGACGCATAATAGTATCAATTCCTGTAATTAGGTCCTATAGTTCAAAAAGTTGCCCCTAGAGCCAACGGTTTAAATGATATTTTGAAAACATATAAGCGTTATCTCAGAAACGACAATACCTTTTATGACCCATTTGAAAAATTCGTTTCATACATTGAGTGTTAGTATATAAACTCAGAATTGTCATAATTTAGGTGTTGACTGAGTCGCTATTTGGCGTGCCTTAATCAATTACCAATTCCAGACGATTAACTAACAAGGTGAGTATTCATAGCCCCTACTCTACTATTTTAAATCATCTTTTGGGGTGAGAACATTGCTTATTTCAAACGTGTGAATACAAGAGCAATTACTCATTACTATTGGTCTAAGTCCCTATTTAAACCCAGTTGCCATCAGCCCGGATTAACATGAACCGTTAATTACTTGTAAGCGCTAAGTTATGGATATGATCATCGGATTGAGACGTCCCTGTATGTTCTTGGCTGAACTTAGTCCAAGCAAACACATTTTCAATTGATGTCAGATTACGGGTGTCCCTTGTGTTAGTACACCTGCAGGGCAATTCATTCCTTGTTGGTATATGTTAACGCTTCGGTGTCACGAGATATAGACAATAGTAAAGCATTATAATTACTTTGTATCAGGTTTATATTGTCATATGTGATGAAATCTTGTGAATTCAGATAAACAACAAATTTTCTGCTTAAACAAACCTATGAACTCACCAACTTTATGTTGACACTTTAGCAATGTTTTCTCAGGTATTAAGAACGAAGATGCGCTATATGATTTATTATTAAAATCTGTTCAGAAAATATTACTGGTCACGCGGTAATCGTTTTTATGTGACAATAAAAGACCAAAAGTCAAAAATCAAATCGGACTTGAAAAGTTAAAAGTAAAAATAGTCCTTTAAAATTCCGAGAATTGCCAGATGTTACAAACACCTGAAAACTATTCTGGAGTTGTTGAAGAAAGAAGAACTGTATGCCAAATTTTCCAAGTGTGAATTTTGGATCCATACAGTGAAGTTCCTTGGACACGTGATCAATAGTAGTGGTATTCACATAGACCCAACTAAGATTGAGGCTGCTAAGAATTGGACATCTCCAACTACTCCTTCGGAGATTCGCCAGTTCTTAGGTCTTGTAGGTTACTATAGAAGATTCATTGAAGGATTCTCTAAAATAGCTAAACCTATGACGGAGCTAACGCAGAAGGATAGAAAGTTTTATTGGGGTGAAGAGTAAGAGACGGCTTTTCAACTACTGAAGCAAAAGCTATGTGTTGCACCTATTCTGGCACTACCAGAAGGCAGTGACGATTTTGTGGTGTATTGTGATGAATCCATAAAAGGGTTAGGTGCCGTATTGATGCAAAGGATGAAGGTTATTGCATATGCTTCCAGACAACTGAAAATTCACGAGAAGAACTACACCACTCATGATCTGGAGTTAGGAGCGGTAGTGTTCGCCCTGAAGATCCGGAGATACTATTTGTATGGCACAAAATGTGTGGTGTTCACTGATCACAAGAGCCTACAACATATCTTAAACCAAAAAGAACTCAATAGGAGGCAACGCCGATGGATAGAGCTCCTAAGTGATTACGATTGAGAAATTCGTTATCACCCAGGGAAAGCAAATGTCGTAGCAGATGCTTTGAGTCGAAAGGAAAGGATCAAACCGTTACGAGTAAGAGCCTTGGTTATGACCATTGGCTTGGACCTTCCGTCACAAATTCTTGAGGCTCAGAAAGAAGCAATTAAGATCGAAAACATTGAAGCAGAAGATAGTGGTGGCATGCTAAAGAGATTAGAAGCCCGCGCTGATGGAACATTGTGTTTGGATAATAGGAGTTGGTTACCATATTACGGTGACACGAGATCTTTGATTATGCACGAATCACATAATTCAAAGTATTCTATTCATCCAGGATCCGACAAGATGTACCATGACCTGAAGATGTTATATTGGTGGCCAAACATGAAGGCTGACATCACCACATACGTCAGCAAATGCCTGACTTGTGCCAAGGTCAAGGCTGAACATCAGAGGCCCTCTGGTTTATTGGTCCAACCCGATATACCAGAATGGAAGTGGGAGAAGATAACAATGGATTTCATCACCAAGCTACCCAAAACGGCAGCAGGATTCGATTCGATTTGGGTCATTGTTGATCGTCTTACCAAGTCTGCTCACTTTTTGCCAATGAAAGAGACGGATTCGACAGAAAAATTAGCAAGACTGTACATGAAAGAGATAGTAACAAGACATGGTATACCAATGTCAATCATCTCCTATCATAATAGCCATTTCATTTCGAGAGTTTGGCAATCCTTGCATAAAGCGTTGGGTACGCAGTTGAACCTGAGCACTACTTATCATCCTCAGACCGATGGTCAGAGTGAGAGGACCATTCAAACATTAGAGGACATGCTAAGAGCTTGCGTGATTGACTTCGGGAATGGTTGGGATAGACATCTGCCCTTAGTGGAATTCTCGTACAATAATAGTTATCACACGAGCATTAAAGCTGCACCGTTCGAAGCACTTTACGGTAGAAAGTGTCGTTCGCCTGTTTGTTGGGCTGAAGTTGGAGAAGCACAACTCACCGGACCAGAGATTATTCACGAGACTACGGAAAAGATTTTCAAGATTAGGGATCGCATGCAAGCTGCACGTGATCGACAAAAGAGCTATGCTGACAAGAGGCGTAGGCCCCTTGAATTTGAAGTTGGAGATAAGGTTATGCTCAAGGTCGCGCCCTGGAAGGGCGTAATGCGATTTGGGAAACGTGGAAAGTTAAACCCTCGTTATATTGGACCCTTTCGAATCATAGAAAGGATTGGTCCAGTAGCTTACCGTTTGGAATTACCTCAAGAACTTAGTCGAGTACACAATGTGTTTCACGTTTGCAACCTAAAGAAGTGTTTGTCCGATGACACACTCGTTATTCCCCTGGAGGAAATTCAACTCGACGACAAACTCAACTTCGTTGAAGAACCCGTAGAGATAATGGACCGTGAGGTCAAGCAACTTAAGCGAAGCCGTATACCTATCGTTAAAGTTCGTTGGAATGCACGTAGAGGCCCGGAGTACACTTGGGAACGCAAAGACCAGTTTAGGGAAAAATACACTCACCTATTCCCAAATTTGCGACCTACCACAACATCTTGATTTCGGGACGAAATCGCATAACATGGGGCGGATGTAGCACCTCGGAAAAATTTAGAACCCCTTGTCATTTTATGCAAAAGTATGTATCGCAAGCCATTTCAAATTTTGCCATTTCCTTCTAATAAAAAGTTTTCCTTCAAGCGACATGCAATATTTTACGCTATTAAGAATTATAATAGCACGTATAAATTGTCCTTTTGGTTACGGATCAAAAAGGGATACTTCAGAAAACGCGTAGCAATAAAAATCATATTTTCACGCCTTGCAAAACAAAGTCGCACGACTATATTATTTTGTGAACCCGTTCATACTTCAATAAATAAAACTATAAATAGACCAATATTTAAATATTACCAAATAAACAATATAACTTGACGTTTCATTACCTAAAAACTCTAATATACAAATGCGTATCTAAGTCAACGAGTAGAAAAATTCAAAATAGGCAAGCCAACACTATCATTACATCTCTTACATCCAAGGTCCTACACCTTACGTTCTTTCGAAATCATTCACATACCACGTCTTGCTTCAAATTTCAATTCAACAAATAGCATCTATTCTTTAACAATATTAGAAAAGAGCAATCATAACAAATAGTATCATATACATCAATAGTATGTGTAAATAATGTCATTCACATGCATAGCCTTAGGAGACTAGTGAACACTTTGCGTATAAATGAGGAACCATGCATGAACAATTCTATCACAACTAAAATTTGAAAACAAGAATTAAAACGATACGGCTCGAGTAAGGATTTTTGTTGGGGCGCAAGAGCTAAGGGGACGACGGGTTATAAGGGACCAAGAAGACGTGTCTGTCTTCAGAGACTTTCCAGAAGTATGTCAAGCGTTCTTAGTTCAAATGATGAAGAAAGAGGAAATAGAAGCATCCGGAAAACGAACAGAAGACGTGCCTGTCTTCAGAGACTTTCCAGAAGTATTTCCTGAAGATTTGCCAGGATTACCCCCGACGCGCCAAGTTGAATTTCACATCGAGTTAATACCCAGAGCTGCACCTGTTACACGCGCACCCTACCGTCTTACACCTGCAGAAATGAAAGAACTAGCCGAACAGCTAAAAGAACTTTCTGACAAAGGTTTTATAAGACCAAGTTCCTCTCCGTGGGGAGCACCAATCTTATTTGTCAAAAAGAAAGATGGATCTTTCCGAATGTGTATCGATTATCGTGAGTTGAACAAACTTACAGTGAAAAATCGTTATCCCTTACCAAGGATCGATGATTTATTCGACCAGTTGCAAGGATCCAGCATCTACTCAAAAATTGACTTAAGGTCAGGTTATCATCAGTTAAGGGTTAGAGAAGAAGATATTCCCAAGACTGCTTTCAGAACACGATACGGACACTATGAGTTCCAAGTTATGCCTTTTGGGTTGACCAACGCACCTGCGGTATTCATGGACCTCATGAACCGTGTGTGCAAACCATACTTGGACAAGTTTGTGATTGTGTTCATTGACGATATTCTCATATACTCCCGTGACGAGAAAGAACACGAAGAACACCTGAAGACTATTCTAGAGTTGTTGAAGAAGGAAGAACTGTATGCCAAATTTTCCAAGTGCGAATTTTGGATCCATACGGTGAAGTTCCTTGGACACGTGATCGATAGCAGTGGTATTCACGTAGACCCAACTAAGATTGAGGCTGTTAAGAATTGGGCATCTCCAACCACACCTTCGGAAATTCGCCAGTTCTTAGGTCTTGCAGGCTACTATAGGAGATTCATCGAAGGATTCTCCAAAATAGCTAAGCCTATGACGGAGCTAACGCAGAAGGATAGAAAGTTTGATTGGGGTGAAGAGCAAGAGACGGCTTTCCAACTACTGAAGCAGAAGCTATGTGTTGCACCTATTCTGGCACTACCAGAAGGAAGTGACGATTTTGTGGTGTATTGTGATGCATCCATAAAAGGGTTAGGTGCCGTATTGATGCAAAGGATGAAGGTTATTGCATACGCTTCTAGGCAACTGAAAGTTCACGAGAAGAACTACACCACTCATGATCTGGAGTTAGGAGCGGTAGTGTTCGCCCTAAAGATCTGGAGACACTATTTGTATGGCACAAAATGTGTAGTGTTCACTGATCATAAGAGCCTACAACATATATTAAACCAAAAAGAACTCAATATGAGGCAACGCCGATGGATAGAGCTCCTAAGTGATTACGATTGCGAAATTCGTTATCACCCGGGGAAAGCAAATGTTGTAGCAGATGCTTTGAGCCGGAAAGAAAGGGTCAAACCGCTACGAGTAAAAGCTTTGGTTATGACCATTGGCTTGGACCTTCCGTCACGAATCCTTGAGGCTCAGAGAGAAGCAGTCAAGATCGAAAACATTGAAGCAGAAGATATTGGTGGCATGCTAAAGAAGTTAGAAACCCGCGTTGATGGAACATTATGTTTGGATAATAGAAGTTGGCTACCGTGTTACGGTGACACAAGATCTTTGATTATGCACGAGTCGCATAAGTCAAAGTATTCTATTCATCCAGGATCCGACAAGATGTACCATGACATGAAGATGTTATATTGGTGGCCGAACATGAAGGCTGATATCGCCACATATGTCAGCAAGTGCCTGACTTGTGCTAAGGTTAAGGCTGAACATCAGAGGCCCTCTGGTTTATTGGTCCAACCCGATATACCAGAATGGAAGTGGGAGAAGATAACAATGGATTTCATCACCAAGCTACCCAAAACGGCAGCAGGATTCGATTCGATTTGGGTCATTGTTGATCGTCTTACCAAGTCTGCTCACTTTTTGCCAATAAAGGAGACGGATTCAACAGAAAAATTGACGAGATTGTACATAAAGGAGATAGTAGCAAGACATGGCATACCGGTGTCAATCATCTCCGATCGTGACAGCCATTTCACTTCGAGAGTTTGGCAATCTTTGCATAAAGCAATGGGTACGCAGTTGAACCTGAGCACTGCTTATCATCCTCAGACCGATGGTCAGAGTGAGAGGACCATTCAAACCTTAGAGGACATGCTAAGAGCTTGCGTGATCGACTTCGGGAATGGTTGGGATAGACATCTACCCTTAGTGGAATTCTCGTACAATAATAGTTATCACACGAGTATTAAAGCTGCACCGTTCGAAGCACTTTACGGTAGAAAGTGTCGTTCGCCTGTTTGCTGGGCTGAAGTTGGAGAAGCGCAACTCACCGGGCCAGAGATTATTCACGAGACTACGGAGAAGATCTTTAAGATTAGAGATCGCATGCAAGCGGCGCGTGATCGACAAAAGAGCTATGCTGACAAGAGGCGTAGGCCCCTTGAGTTTGAAGTTGGAGATAAGGTTATGCTCAAGGTTGCACCCTGGAAGGGTGTAGTTCGATTTGGAAAACGTGGAAAGCTAAACCCTCGATATATTGGACCCTTTCGAATCATAGAAAGGATTGGTCCAGTAGCTTACCGATTAGAATTACCTCAGGAGCTTAGTCGAGTACACAATGTGTTTCACGTCTGCAACTTAAAGAAATGCTTGTCCGATGACACAACGAGCGTTATATCCTCTTGGAGGGAAATCCAACTCCGACGACAAACCAACTTCGTTGAAGAACCCTAAGAGAATAATGACCTTAGAGGTCAAAGCAACTCCAAACGAAGCCGTATACCCATACGTTAAAGTCCTGTTTGGAATCACTAGAGGTCCAGAATACACGTTGGAACGGAGGAACCAGTTTCAAGAGCAAATACCCTCACTTTATTCGCAATTCACATCTACTATGAACGTCTTGATTTCACGGGACGAAATCCCGCCTAACATGGGCGGATGTAAGCACCTCGGAAAAGATTTAGAACTTCTTTTTCATTACTCTAATATTGTAAGAATATTTACCACAAAGGCACTTTCAAATTTTGCCATTAGTTATTTTTTCCAATAAAAAGTTATCCTACTTCAAGGCGACTTCCAATATTTTTACGCATATTGAGGAGTTTAAAATAGCGCTTAAAATCACATCATCGTTTTTTTGCTTTCGGATCCTAAAAGGGTATTTTAGAAAACACGCGAAACCATAAAATCATATTTTATTTTTATTTTAACCCAACGGCCGCGCAAAACAAGGTTGCACGACTATGTTAATTTATTGAGAGAACCCGCTATAAATTCATAACTAAAAAATAAATGACAATATTTAAATATTCCTGTATAAACAATGTACCTTGACGTTTTGTTGATCCCAAGCCTTGATCGATTCTTTACCTTGTAAAGAGTATGTTACCTTGGATGAATCCAAAATAACAATAGTTGAGACTTTGTTTGTATATCAAAGTGTATGCGGAATCTATACTTCAATACTCTAGAAGATATATCAATGGAACAATACCAAACAAAGAACAATGAATAAAACACAAATTGCTTCAATATTATTAAATCAATAATACGAGTACTCTTGTAGTACTAGGGTTACAACCTTGAAGCTATAACGTTACTATCTCTAAGCGTAGCTCTATCTCTTAAGCGTATATAAAAAAAACCTAACCTATATATCTCCTTTTATACGACCACAAGATCTTTGACAAGATAACTACCGAACCTTTTAGGATCAATACAATTTATAATCTATACAAATCTTCCTAAAAATATTAAAAGAAATACATTCCTATTTATCTCTTATGCATCCTTATCACCAGACAGCAACATTAACCATCACAATATAACTTTCTCTCTAGCAGTATTAACCTAGACTCTGACATTACTAAAGTTGTACGCAGTACTAACTCCATTAGTACAGTTAGTTATAACTTGGCCAGTAATTAACTCTTAGAATCAAGATTTATTCCAACAATCCGCGCCCTAAAACTGTGATTTATCTTAAAAATCCCAAGTTTTTTCTTTTGGATTAAATCTCTTGTCTTCTGATATGATTTTTCAAAACACTCCTTTTACTACTGCACATTGTGATCTGATGAAATCTTTAGTAGTTCAAATGCTCGTGTACTTTCATGATCAACCTTCCACTCTACTACCTCAGATCATTTTTGATAGCATTTTCTTGAGACTTAGAAGGATATCTTCTTTTCTTGTAAGCATATGAATAGCAATCCCCCATTTTGCATCAGCTAGAAATATAAACTCCAACAAAAGTCACATAAACTACCAACTTATTAGAATATACCTCATTCTGATTCATCAAATTTCACTCCCTCATCTAGGTTCAAAAAGTGTCTCCATGCAAGTCTCCCCGACTATGAGCACTTAAATCATATCCTTCTGGTTTTGAGGAACTATACCTTTCTTTGACTAGCCTGTATAACTCCATTATATCTTGTCTACAAATCCTAAAAACAGCTCACCTCGAAATCATGTAGATTTCTCTGAGCTTCCATCTCCCTGATGATTTTGTAGTACATAAGTTTTTTGAACAAAGTGTAAGTCCTTCCAATCCACAATGTAATACTTTGTAAATTAGAGATTCCAACATCTTCTGCAACCAATCTTCTCTTGGAACTATGTCTAAAATAATCCTTTGATATCTTTCTCTCATCATCAAGTTCATATTTTTGTCTCTTAACAGTACTTCTTAGTGCTTTTTCTCTAGGAAGAAGATTTCTTATCTTTTGTCCAGATTCTGTAGAAACTTCTTTCTTTCCTTTTGTGTATCACATCTTTCTCTTTCTCAATCTTTCAGAGACTTCATCCTTTCACTTCCATGCTTTAAAATCCAAGCCTTAATTATTTTGGTTAAAGATAAATCCCAAACCGCTTTCAAAAATTGGCCTAATCTCATTAAAAAGACATTCTCTTTTGAAATCACTAATCCCATGTAGTTTCCCTGTTCTCAAGTATTGAACACATATTCCTCCTTGCTTGGCTACTATCTTTGGGTTTTCATCTTTAGAAGCATGATACCTTATGACTGAAGATCATATCCAAACTATTCTCTTAGATGACTTGGCTTCTAGACATAGCTCTTTGCCCTTCCTCTTCATACCCCATTGTCTAGCAATTTCTTCGATCCCTTGCATCTGGTCCTTTGTTCTCATCAATTTGTTCTTGCAGACTAATGGCTTCAGCAGGAAAACTCAACCTTTTTCCTGTTCAAGCTCTGCTTAGACTTTTTCCTTGGGCTTCATGCTCTGTCATTATGCTTTTTTCCCTTGTCATTTTCTTGACCTTTCTCTTCACCCTCCCTTCTTTATTAAGTAATAGTTCTTCCAGCAATACTAATATTTTTACCTCAGCGTACTAACCACCATTTGAAATTCAACTAGCAGTACCTTTTGTTGCTCTCAGCAGTACTAACTCAGAAATATTCCCTTTCTTTACTGCTTTCCATGAAATCTTGAATGACTTCAGTTGGAGTCCACTTCTTGAATAATAGGTTTTTCCATTTTCAGCATGCTTCTGCTTTCTCTCGAACCTCAGAATTAGATTAATTTCCGTCCCTTTTTGGAAGAATCCATCTTCAACATCTTCATCATCCTTCAAAAATGGTCAACCCGAGCTCTTGTTCCTTGCTGCCACCTTGAGTTTATCTCTAATTTCTTTACCCTTAGAATGAGCTTAGTGACAGCAACACTATAAGTTAGCTTGGTCTTCTTCAAATCATCCTCTAAGATGCCAATTTTCTCAGATAGTTTGGTAACCAAAGTCGTCAATTCATTTAGTTTCAAGCTACCCTCAGCACTTCCATATGAGTGAACAGCATGGAGAGGTGATTCATTGGGTGTAGGAAAATGTTGTTCTGCTCTAGGTGATGGTTGTGTTGGAGATGGGAATGATACAGCAGCAGTGGTTAGATCAGTGATTGATCAATTGAAGATTTTAGGTGAGTGTTGAAGGTGAAGTATGTGTGATTCTGAAGGTGAAGTGAAGGTTCAGAACATTAGCATAGTAGGAATAAGGCCAACTTTCTTGGCCTAAATAACCTTGTAGGCCTCTTCAAATATTGTTTAAAAACTTTGATGCTAAGAGAGGGTACAGGAAAATGTTCTTGAGGTGTTGTTGAAGTTGTTTTCCTGCCTCTGCAAATCTTAATGAAATATTGAATGAAACCTAGGTACATAAAAAACTTATGGGGGCTTGAAATATTGGACACCATATGCTCAAAAATCAACCTAGAAAAATTATATCTCCTATTTGGTAGCTAAACAGATAACAGCAGTTGCAATGTTACTACTAAACTGCTCCCAAACAGTCTTCTTTGGGCTAAGACAATGAAGAATAGTGTGAATAAGAAACCTCCATTGAGGTGAAAAAGCACCCTTTTGAAAAGTTAACTTATCTGAATCAGGTGATATCCCATGAGTTGGCCCAACTGCTCAAAAAACTCGAGTCTGGGTATAGAAGTAAAAATTATCATGATCATCCAACTTGAGATGTCTTCTTAAAGATGCTTCAGTAATAGTCTTTGAGTGACCATCAATGGTAGCAGTAATCAGGACTTCTCTATTATCATCATTAGAAGCTTCAGCATACCTCCAAAATTGTTTGATAAAAGAGATATAAACATCTGGCTTCTTTGTGAGTGCAGATCGCAAATGTGACTTTGATATAGGAAAACGATGACTTGATGAAAACCCTACACTTCTGTAGATTTCTCTATAAAAAATGCTACCATGTTGTGCATAGTCACAAAATTCCAAATATTGCCATGCATAAATGTAGAGTTAATCATGTGGGAAGATATGAATCGTTTAATGAGAAAAATATGAAGGCTGGAGAAAGTTAATTGAGATTTATATAGAGAAAACGTAGAGATATGGTTTGACCGACTTAAATAAATTTTAGTTTATCGTGATTAAATCAAACATATATATAGAAAGATCACGAAAGTCCAATTAGTCAAACCGTATATCATAGGTAATTGGCGGAAATATCTCAACGGCTCTATTTATTAATGAAAAATTCTATTAGGGCTCAAACAGTACTAACGGTCATCCAGCAGTACCAAATTTGGTCTAGCAGTACTAAAATAAGCCTAGCAGTATTAACTTCTCCAACAAAAGCAGTACAACTCCAAAGTTTTGTATTATGCAAAAATAGCTTCACACAATCCTCTCTTTTCTGTTATAAAGGCCTCACATTTTATCTCTCAATTCTTTTAAACTCACTTTGCACTCTCTCTGGTTTTTTACACATCTCTCTTTCTTTTTTAAAAAAAGGCTCACCACCACATCCGCAATTCTTTTGGCTTCACAAACTTCACACAAATATCGTTTTTTGTTGGCAAAACTAAATCCAGCCATTACGGATTTGAGTAGTCTTTAAACCAATATGCCGTTTTGCTTGGACTAGCCAAATGCTATCATTGGAATAAACCATGGTACTTTGATGACCATGAATAGTATTTGAGTAAACTACAAACTTATCAACAGGATATAGAAGTCCTTTACCAGTAGCCGTTTGCTCTGGACTAGTCAATTCTTGATGTCTATAAGACATGGTGAACTGATGACCATTTGTTGTGTGGTATTAAAACCAACACTTCAAGAACAAACAACATTCCTCCCCTCAAATAATGCATCATTGAGTAACCAATTTCACACTTCATTGTTTTATCCTGAAGAGTTACTAAAACCAAGAAAAACATAATCTAAACCATTTTTCTTGTTTAGCAGATTAAAATGAATGTTACTAACAGGATTAACAGAGAGACAAGAAAAACTAGCAGTACTAAAATAATTACCAGTTTTTGCAAACAGACTTAAAATCTAACTAGCAGTACTAATTAAAACTTAGCAGATGATAATTTACAAAGACTTAAAACAGTAACTAACATTTAACAAACTTAAAAAAACAAACAAGAGATATGGCCATTAAGGATTTAGCTTTCCAATACTTGAGACCAAGTACTAAAAATCTACCAGCTTCAAAACCTTGGTAAGAAGATCTGCTTACATTATGTTCAGATGTCACATCTAGCCATTTGAAATCGCTTTTTAGCATGCAGTCTCTTATAAAATGATGCCTAATCTCTATATGTTTTTGTTTTAAAGAATGAGAACAAGATTTTCTATTATGCAGATAGTAAACTATTATTGTCAATATAAAATAACAGTATTCATGAAATTTACCCAAAGTCTAGCATTATAGTTTTTGAATCCAGAGAACCTGTCCACAGCAACTTGCAGCAGCCACATATTCAGCCTCAGTTGTAGAAGTTGGCAACCCTACAGTTTGTTCTTGCATAGTCCAAGAGAATTCATCCTATTTCCTAAAACTGACTAACCTCCAGTGGTTGACTTCTATCTTGTTAAGCTCAAGCATAGTCACTGTCAGTGTAAGCAACTAATTCCATGGAAGACTCCTTAGTAGAATACCAAAGTCCTAAAGCTGGTTCTTCCTTTAAGGTATCTAAAGATTCACTAAGTAACAGACTAAGAGATGGGATGGTCTTTGAGAAACTTGAAAACCTTGCACATTGCATAGACTGCAAACATTATATCAGGCCTGATGCAGTAAAGGTACATCAAAGATCCTATCATAGATCTATACAGATGTTCATCAACATCAGCAGCATCTCCATCTTGAACCAAGGCTTTTCCAAATCTGTTGAGTAGAGGCATACTCACAAAATATGTGTAGGTTGAACTTTCCTAAAATTCTCATGGCAGATTTTAATCCCTTGACTGATAAAAATGCCTTTCTTTTCTGTTGACCTGTAACCCAAAAAGAAGGTAAGTTCCACGACCCATCAGAACTCATTTTGGAAACTTATCCATCCTAAGCTTCTCAAACTCATCACATAATCCTTCTTTGTAGATCCAAAGAGAATATCATCCACATAATTTAAACAAGCAAGATACGTCCCTTTTTGGTCCTTGATGAATAATGTTTTGGTCACTCTTTCCTCATTGAAAACCATTTGCACAAGAGATAATTTTTCCAAAGAGTCATAAACAAGCTCAGGTGCTTGAAGTAGGCCCAATATAATGCTTTTACCTACCCTTATAGGACTTAGATCCGATGGTCAGGAACTTCAAAACCTAGAGGTTGACATACATATACCGTCCCTCGTTCAATCGAACCAATACAAGAAAGCCCTTTTACATCCATTTTGGGTAGACCAAAAATCCTCATAAATAGGAATCATAAGCGAGGAACATTCTTTATTAACCCTCTTATTGCCTCAATTCTAGCCACAGGAGCAAAGACTTCATCATAGTCTATGCCCTCTTCTTGAGTATGTCCTTGAGCAACAAGTCTTGCTTTGTTTCTGATGACAATCCCCCTTTCATCTTTCTTGTTTCTGTATACCCACTTTGTACCAATTGCTCTATGACCTTTAGGTAAATCCACAAGAATCCAGACCTTTTGCAGTTTGAACTGTAGAAGTTCCTCCTGCATAGCTTCTACCCATGCTGGATCACTAAGAGCTTTAGAAACTCTTTTTGGTTCTTCCTGAGAGAGGAAACAAGCAAAAAGACATGTATGAAGGTCCTGATGAGACTTTCCTTCATATATAGCACTAAGAAATCCTTGTTCAGAGTAAGAAGTTTTCATCCTTCTTGTTTGAACAGATGACTGCACATCACCAATCACATGCTCAATTGGGTGATCTTTGTGAATTCTTGTGTGAGGAGTGGTAGGAACTGCATAAGATTGTGGAATGTTCCCCAATTCAATTTCTTGGTCCTCCACTTGTGTGTCTTCAGATGCAGGAATAGGTCCTACCAAGTCTTCAGGAGTAGCAGTATTAACTTCAGGGAGAGCAGTACTAACTTCTCTACTACCAGGATTAATTTCTTGTCTGGCAGTATTAACTTGTTGATCAGCAGTACCATTATCCTTAAGACTGCTATCATCATGAGACTTTTCTGTAGTATCATTCTCATCATGTAAGTCATCTTTATCTTCTATTTGAGCATCAGCAACAGTTCTTGGTGAAGCATCACCAAAATATGAAGCATCCTTCCAAATTGGCATTATTATGCAATCTTGATCTTGTTGAGAAGATGGACTAGACTCAGAAACTCCTTGTATACCTGCAAAGTCATTAGAAAATGTTCCTGCAACCACTGGAACATAATTCATTGATTGGGTTAGAGAATCAATATCAAACAGCCACTTTGGACCATTTCCTTCTATCATAGGCTTATTCTCTAAGAACCCAATATGCAAGTTTTCCTGAACTTTTCTGGTTCTAATGTTGTATACCCTAAAAGCTTTGCTACTTAAGGAATAACCAACAAAGAAACCTTCATCACTCTTTTCATCAAACTTGCCCAAATTATCTAAGGTATTGAGAATAGTAACATGACATCCAAAAGGTTTCATGAAGCCTATAGCTGGTTTAAAACCTCTAAAGAGTTCATAAGGAGTCTTGTTATGAGGCTTGACTATTAAGACCCTATTCTGTACATAGCAAGCAGTAGAAACTGCTTCTGCCCAAAATGTGGTAGGTAACTTAGAGTCAGCTAACATTGTTCTAGCAGCCTCAATGAGTGTCCTATTCTTCCTTTTAGCTACACCATTTTGCTGAGGAGTCCTAGCTACACTATATTCTCTTTTAATACCTTTTTCCCTACAGAAATCATCCATCACTTTGTTTTTAAACTCTGTCCCATTATCACTTCTGATTATTTTTACTTTCTTATCCACTAGGTTTTCTACTTCTTTGATAAAAATTTTAAGGATCTCACTTGTTTCATCCTTAGTTGTTAAAAAGAAAACCCATGAAAATCTACTATAATCATCAGTGACTACTAAGCAGTACTTTTTATGCATTAAGCTACTAACAGAAGTTGGACCAAAGAGATCCATATGCAGCATAAACAATGGCTTAGTAATGGGATTAAAGGCCTTGGTCTTACAAGAGGCTCTGTGTTGCTTGCCTTTAAGACAGGCAACACATGTTTGGTCATTCTCAAATCTTTTTAAGGGCAGATCTCTTACAAGATTTTCTTTGACAAGTTTATTTATATTCTTAAAATTTATATGACCAAGCCTTCTATGCCAGAGCATTGATTCTTCAGATGTAGCCTTTGCAACTAGACAAGTTAAACTATCTTTAGGAACTATGTTTTTCATATCAAAACTGTACATGTTATCCTGTCTAGGAATTTTAAGAAGTATCTGATTTTCATCAGGCAACTTAAAATTAGGAGATAGGACAAGACATTCAGAGTCAGTAAAAAGAACATAGTTCTTTTTGTCACACATCTGTGAGACACTAAAGAGGTTGATAGAGATCAACTCTAGAACTTGTACAATCTAACAGGATCAAAGATCCTTGGGGCTACACCAACTCTACTAGACGTCTACATCTTTAACACTTTGTGTACACACACTTTTCTGGATCTCTTAAACCTACACACCTAATACCCTTTATATTGAGGGATATTAAGGCTTACAAAGGAAGCTAATCAATAGATAAGGAAACTGTTTAAATCACATTAAATCACATTAATATGTTTCCTAATCATTATCTTTAACATCTTTGACCAAATCTTAATAATTCTCCACCAGCTTGAAGAATTCTTTAATGACGATTCTGATCCTTTTGTTTCATTCTTTTATTTATTTTGTCTCATCAAATTTAGAATCCCAACAACATACAATTCAAACCTACCTCACTATTCCCCTAGAGAACGATTAACCCCCTGAGTCTTACCTATACTACACTACAATGGTTAGGTACTCTGCCTTGGAGGGTTGTAAAACTTTTGTGGTGCAACCCGCTGCATTAAGTTTTTATCGCTGCTATCGAGGAATAGTCTAGGTTTCGGATTCTATCTAGCTTAGGTCTACTCACTAGATTCATATCAAGTGAGATTTTAATATTCTTGTCAAATTAGCTTTCTTTTAGTCTATCTTTTCTTTGTGTCTTTGTTTTGTAATTCTCATTGACTATTCCTTTCTTCATTATGGAGAACGCGAATCCACTATCACCACCCAAATAACCACATTCAATCATTAATACGAAGGTGTGAGAGTTCAACACACTTCTTGAATCCTTAAATTTAGTTGCTTCACATATAAAACTGCCTTGTTATTAAAAACAAAAGTTACATCCTAATTTATTGGATTTTTGACCATTCCAATCCTTTGGTTCCCCCTAGGGTCCCTGTGACCTGTTACACTCTTCATACCTAAGTACCTTCTAATTTTTTTCATGTTTAATTCTGACTCTTTCTTAGTAGCACAAGGTATAGCAGTTTTCTGTTCTTCCTTAGGGATATGCTCAACTTCTTCCTCATCATCTGACACCCAATCTTCAATAATTGGAGCATCATTATTCTCTCTAGCTTTTTTAGGTTCTTCTTCCCTAACATGATTAGCAGGATAGAAAAACTTTTCTTTCCAATCTTTATCTACCTTAAGTGAAGACTTAACAGAGCTAGTTTCAGTAACAGTCTTGTGTTGTTGTTTTAAAGAGTCATCAGTATTCTCCTTAGAATTATCTGACTCTCTATCACAAACAGTGGTTGGCTTTAAACTTGAATCCCTAGAACTATACTCATTTACCTCAGGTTGTTTGAATTCTTCAAGACCTAATAAGATAAGTCTAAAGGTGTTGGTCTATTTAGAATCAAAGGATGAGGTGAGGGGACAACATTGTAGCCAAATCCCTTTTTGCTTTTGTCAGTTATCTGACTTGCTAACAACTGATCTAAGTCTTTTGATGATTTTTCAAACTTTGCAATCTTAAACTCAAACCCCTCCTTTTCTTCCTTAACTTTTTCAAGTTCAGTCTTAAGTAATCCCATTAGATATTCTTTGTGACCTACACTTCTTTTAAGCAAAGCAATTTCCTCAGAAAAAAGGACTTCAGATTCTTTATATTTAACTACTTGTGCTTCTAAAATTGATAAACCTCTTTTATATGTAGCTGCTTTAAAACCAGTATCATCTAATTTAACAAGTAAATCATCATACTGTTTCTTTAGAGCTTCATAATTTTGCAAACAAGATTTAGAACAAGATTTATCATTTGATACCTCAGAATCTGTGAATGCCATGAGAGCCATGTTTGCTTGAATTTCTTCCTCTGCCATGTCACTCCAATCAAATCCAGCACCATCTATAGCACACATTGCTTTTTCAGAAGCATCTTCAATCCTTACTGCCTTTGATGAGCTTCCTTGATTCCAATTTCTGTTGTCTTCACTTCTGGTTCTCTCGCAGTCTCTGGCAAAATGTCCCCATTTATAATGACATTTTAAACATTCTACTTTTGATTTATCATACCCAGCAGTATTGCTTCCATCAATGATGATCTTCCTCCCAGTTCTCTGATAGAACTTTCTTACCCTCATGCTTAGTAGTGCCATATTCCACTTAGATCCATTTCTTCCAAATCATCATCATGAAGTTGCTCAAGATCTTCATGAACTAGTTGAGACCCTTGTGGTTGAGTGGGAACAAAACGGCATACACTGTGGCAATCACACTAAAAACTAGCATTATCTAAGTTTCAAGTACTAGCAAATATTAACCTGTGTTAGGCCGAGTACTAACTCCAGGTGTTAACAGTATTAATAGTATTGGTACTCTTGTCTTTGACTGGAGAAGTGGTTAGAAATGCCAAGTTTCTTATCTCATTTTAGCAGCATCAGTTCTCTTAACTCTTATTGTTCAACAATTTTTAAAATTGATTGTACAAATCATCCCAAACCCATAGTATCAAAGGTCGGATTTGTTCAATCCATACTACCCACAAGTGTATCCCATCAGAAGGTAAGCTTCTTCTCAAAAACTTAACATTTAGATCTTCTAGAGGAGTATCTACACCCAGAATTTCCAATCCTACTAACAAGCTTAGGAAGCCCCCCCCCTGTTAAAGATAGAGTCCAAATGATCTGAGCTTGTAGGGCATTAAAAGTTTTTAACTATTTTGCTTTAAGTAAGGCCTTCTGTGTCTTCTTTGTTGCATCATTTCCTCTAAAGCGAGCTTTAATAGAAACAAGCATTGATTAAGCATCAATATACTGGTTAAAAGTAAGTTGATGTTCATTGGGGAGTGCCATGAGGAGAAGACTTCTGGCTTGTGTACATCATTCTCTTGTAAATATTCTCATTAGTTAGAGGTCAACAAGTCATCTCAATGCTGATGATGACCTAGATTCCTGGTGATTGTAACAGGAATAGGTACCCATGAATTTCCATTTTCTATTACCCTCCCAAAATGCAAAAACTTAATCAGAAAGTACTTGCTTGATTTCTGATTTCCCACATCTTATAACTCTCGCTATTTTGAGCATGGGAAGCTTTTGCCAAACAGCATGTTATGTGAATTTTTCTAAACCAATTTTCCCTAGATCAAAGTTTCTCAAAGCACAGGCTCTGATACCACTTGTTGATCCCACGCCTTGATCGATTCTTTATGTAGTAAAGTGTTTGTTACCTTGGAAGAATCCAAAATAACAAAGATTGAGACTTTGTATATATACCAAAGTGTATGCGGAATCTACACTTTGATACTCTAGAGAAGTTTATTAATGGAACAGTAATGACCAAAACAAACAATGAACACTAAACACACTGCTTCAATATTATTAGAATAATACGAGTACTCTTGAAGTACTGGGGTTACAAACCTTGAAGCTATTACAAATTTTCTCTCTAAGTATTTCTATCACTTGAAAAGTATCTCTAAAAGTTATCACTTTTTACTAAACTTAGGATCTCCTTTTATAGAACACAAGGAGTCCTTTACAAAGATAACAACCTATCTTTTAGGATCAGTTACAATTCAAATATAAACATCCCGAAATAATCTCCATGCATTCTTATCTTCAGTTCAGCAGCTTTGACCATCAGCAGTACTAACTCCTTCTACTAGCAGTATTAAGTAACACTGGCAGTACTAAGTTTGTACTGGCAGTACTAACTTCATTAGTACTGTTGGCAGTATTAAGTCTTGTGAAGATTTATTCCTAACAAAGTGGCTTACAAGGAGAAGACTTTGCAAAGAATATGGTTGAACTAGTAAATCAAAGGAAGAAACACTTTGCAGAGGAAAGAGCAAGAGCTAAAAGAAATAAGCCCATGACCCAATCACAGCTGAGAACATATATGATGAATTACTTGAAGAATCAGGGGACATGGAAGCTGTCTCAGCTGAAGAATTTAAGTTTTGAAGAAGTAAAAGAAGAATTTGGATAAGCTGGTTGAATGCAAGTTGAATCATTTGCACCTATAAACTTAGAAGCTACAAAAGATATCTAGAAAAGAAATTGGTGAAGAACTGCAAACAATGAGCTTCAAAAAGACTAAAGAGTGATGAAGCAAAAGATATGACCAACCAAGAAGACTGGAAAGATGATAAAACAAATGGCAAGAAAGGATTACATACTACTTTGATAAGGATGAATTCTGAGATTCAGATGAAGCTAGTGAACAGATGAAGGATTTCTGCTTAAGTACATAAAAAATCCTATGTAATTTATGTTCCTTACTATGAAATCACCTAGCTAGCTCCTATAAGATAATCAAGCAAGGATAGAAAGGTTGTACCAAATTGTTAGGAGAAATGGAACTAATATAGTGTACATAAATTTTGGACTATGTCAGAATGGATAAAACTAGGGATATTCCTTACTGAATTATATAGGATTGTCATGAATAGATATGGTATGAATGGACCAGAGGATGAGCTTGAGAATGTGCTTTGGGAATATTTAAAGAATATGTTTGAGGAACCCCTTAGTACAGATCCTATTTGGAGTTTATTAGGTCAACAAAGAATCATAAGTTGGAGATATTATGATACTTGCAGAGTATATATATATATATATATATATATATATATATATATGTGTGTGTGTGTGTGTGTGTGTGTGCGTGTGTGTGTGTGTGTGTGTGTGTGTGTGTGTGTGTGTGTGTTAATTGAAAGAAAATATCATTTATCTGCTGAGACATGCAAAGCTATGCTAGATAAGAAACTTCAAGGAGGAAAACCATATGAGGATTGCTACAAAATGTTGAAAATGATGGAAAAGCAAGCTGGTATTAGGAAGTAGTAAAGGTTGATAAGTTAGAAATCTAGGATGGAGATGAGAAGGATAACACTTGGTGGAGGTGCTATGCACTAACACAATAAATGGTTATCAGTCCACCATGTCTAACAGACATAAGGACTGGCTAGTCCAGGAGCAAGAAACTTATATGACTCCCTACACCTTTAATGTGAACGTATAAGCATTTCAACCCAATGAAGCGAAACCATATGCTTATTGACCATGTAGAGTTAACTGCCCTATACGTTTTGCCTGATCGGATTCGTCTGCGAATTTGCTTCCTAGCCAGATGCTCGACTTTGATGTGATTCTTGCATGATTTGGTTGCTTCGCATCGAGCACATTGACGGCTATGCTAGACTGTGATCTTTGGTAACGTTCCGCCAACCTGAATTTATTTATCATGGTCCTCACCGCTTAAGGCCCGTTAAGCTCATCTCTGATATGAAGCTCGACCTTGATTTCTCAGGGTGCCAAGGTTTACTGGCTCTGTTATGGACACATCTTTGAGAGTCCCTAATATTGAAAATCGTTCTGTTGTTCGTGAATTCGCTATTGTTTTTCCTGAGAACTTCTGGATCTTCCTCCGGCTAGAGAGATTGGAATTGGCATTTGAGTTTTAAATCGGTGCTGAACCTATCTAAAGGCGTCTGTATCGTATGGCACCTGTTGAATTGAAGGAGTTAAAGGAGCTGTTTCAGAGAGGTTTGGAGGAATGCTTTATTAGACCCAGTGTTTCACCGTGGGTCACCTCTAGTTGTTAAAAAAAGGATGGGAGCATGCGCTTGTGTATTGGATTACCGCGAACTCAACCGTATACGATTCTAACGCTTTCCTCTTCCGCGAACGACTTTTGGGTTTGACCAACTGCAAGGGGCCAATTTATAGTTCTAAGATTGATCTGCGAGCTGGTTATCACACATCGTGTGTAGAGAGCATCATATTTCTAAGACGATTTCGTACGCGTGTTATGGCCACTACGAGTTCTGTTATGCTTCGGTCTGACTAATGCTCCTGCCGTGTTTATGGATTTGATGAACCGTATTTTCCACGAGTACCTTGATAAGTTCGTTATTGTTTTCATCGACGACATCCTCGTTTACTCCAAGTCTGAAGAAGAACTTAGCAACATCTACGGATTGTGTTGGAGATTCTTAGACAAAAGAAGTTGTATGCGATTTTCGAAGTGCGAGTTGGGTTACAGCAAGGTCGCTTTCCTTGGTCATATTTTATCTGCAGACGGCATCACTATGGATCCATCAAAGGTTGAAGCTATCACCAAATGGCCGAGACCTACTACGGTGACGGAGGTGAGAAGTTTTCTGGGGATTGCTGGCTATAAACATGACGTTTTATGAGGGTCTCCGATTAGCTTACCTCTTACCCAGCTGATGATAAAGGGTGCGAAGTTTTGTGTGGACGGATGAGCGTCAGGAGAGATTTGAGAATTAAACGGAGATTGTGTCTCGCCGAGATTTGACTCTTCCATAGGTTCCGTGTTTTCAGATATACAGTGATGCATCGAAGAAAGGTTTAGGTTGTGTTTTGATGCAACATGGAAGAGTGATCGCCTACGCTTCAAGGCAACTGAAACCTTATGAAGTAAATTATCTAACCCATGACCTTGAGTTAGCTGTAGTGGTTTTTGCATTGAAGATCTGGAGACACTATCTGTATGGTGAAGCTTGTGATATATTTACAAATCATAAGAGTCTCAAATATATTTTTACTCAGCGAGAACTTAACATGAGACAGAGAAGATGGTTGGAACTTCTGAAAGATTATGACACTAACATCCAGTACCATCCGGGCAAGGCTAATGTGGTTGCCGACGCACTTAGTCAAAAATCTGGGATGATAGCTTGTTTTGATTCCATAATCCTTCATGATTTAAGCAGTTTGGAAGTGTGATCATATGTGGTACGAGGTCTGGTGGCTATTGGGCAAGTATGAGGAAAGTCTAAACCTCATGCTACGTCAAAGAAGCTCAAAGGGACGACGGTGAGTTTGGCTTTGTGAGAATGTTAAAGACGTAAGACAGACGAGTTCCAGTGTTGATGATACGGTGTTGTAGGTTTGAATAGATAGGCTTTGTGTTTCCTAATGATCAGCACTGTCGCGAGAAGGGTATACGGAAGGCTCATAGTCTCCCATTTACTATTCATCCAGGTTTCAACCAAAATGTACAGAGATTTGAAACAGTACTTTTGGTGGAACGGCATGAAGCAAGATGTAGCTACGTTTGTATCTAAGTGTATGACTTGTCAGCGGGTCAAAATTAAACATCTATGGGCTATGGTTTGTTACAGCCATTGGAGATTTCTATGTGGAATGGAGGAGAGTTCCATGGATTTCGTTACTGTGTGCCTACTACTCAGAAAAGACAGTGATCAATTTGGTGGGTTGTTGATCGGGCTAACCAAGTCTGCTCATTGCTTACCCATTCGGAAGAACTGTGGTTTTAGTAAGTTGGCGAGAATTTTCAACATGGGAAATCGTGTAGACTGCATGGTACATCGACTTCTAGTGTGTCCGACAGAGAGCCGAAGTTTACGTCTCGGTTTGATAGGATTACAAAAAGCTGGGGAACTCGTCGTAAGTTCAGTACACATTTCATCCTCATAAAACCGATGGTCAGTTCAGAGAGGACCATTCAGACTTTAAAGATATGTTGAGGGCTTGTGCTTGGAATGGGACATATTGGGATGAATATTTGTGCTTGGTGAGTGTGCCTCAATATAGTTGCATGCTAGCATCAAGGCAGCACCTTTCGAGCTTTTATGGTAAAAATGTCGACACCTATTTGGCTAGGAAAGTAGGTGAACGTTTGATGAGGGCCGGAGCTCAATCGAGATTACTAAGAGAAAGTGGCGTTCTAAAGGAGAAATTGAAAAGAGGCTAAGATCGCGACAGAAGAGTTATGCTGATAAGCACGACGTGACTTATTTCAAACTGGAGATCGTGTATTTCTGAAAGTTTCGCCATTCAGAGGAGTTAAACGTTTTGGGATCAAGGGCAAGCTCAGTCCTCGATTCATCGGTCCGTTTGAAATTTTGGAACGTATTGGAGAGGTTTCGTATCGTCTGGCGCTTCCTCCGCAGTTATCGCACGTTCACGATGTCTTTCATGTATCTCTTTTGAGGGATATTTTTCTTTTTGGTTTTTTAAAAAATTATCAATCCCATTGCATGTCCGCATCTGATCCGTTTGATCAGATTCAGCCTGATATATGTCTTTTCGAGGAACCGGAATCCATTCTGGATGGCAAGAGAGATGTCATGAGAAACAAATTATTCCTTTGTGAAGAGTCTTTGGAAGAATCAGCCAGTAGCGTGAGGCTACCTGGAGACCGAAGAGTCTATGGAGCTAGTTATCCTCATATCGTTGGTCTAGTTTTCGGTATGTTTCGTTTCGTTCTCATTTCAGTTTCATTCCGGTTCATTTCAAGTGTCGAGACGAAAATTTTTTTTTAGAGGGGAAGGATTGTAAAACCTAAAAATCTCAACAAGTGTAAAATTACCAAAATACCCCTAATTTAAGAAAATCCATAAAAGCTTAAATAAATTTCATTTTAATTATAGAAATTATGAAAATACAATATATGGCAATTATGAAAATTATGTAAGAATAAAATACTTTATATTATGTAAGAAAAATAATTAATAATTGTATATATAACTTTAGCCGAAATATATGAATTTAATTATTTATATATTACAAATTTAATTAAATAAAATAAGGATAGTACCAAAATTAATTATTGCAAATTTAAAATCAGATTTATTCCAATTTTGAAAAGCCATATCTCGCCAAAAACTTACTAAAATTCATTGTTGCATTTCTTTTTATCTAAATTCCCCTAAAAACCAAATTTGCCGAAACCCTAAAATATAAAAGAGGTGGCACAAAATTTTTCCAAGGCAAGAACGAATTTTCTAAGGTGTTTTTTGAAGGTCCAAGTATTGTGGGAATAATAGTGGGAAAGGTTTGTTTTAAAGCTTGGTTCGATCGTGGTATCGTTTTGGTTCGAATAAACCAACCGAATAGCATAAATTCATAAAATCACCAAGGATCATCAAAGGTATTTTTGTAACTCATTTTCATCAATTAAGTCGTCTATGGCTTAAGAAAATTATCATGCGGTATTTTGATTTGTAGAAATGATTTCATTTCGAAACCCCTAATTTTTAGCTAGATAGAAATCGGCATAAATAAGACTTGAAAAGATTTTTATATTTTGATAGGGTTTTTTATATCAATAGGACTCAGATCAATTGTTGAAAAATTATATAAGATTCAAAATATTTATTTGGATTTTACAATGTTGCCGATTTCGTATAAAAGGGAAAAGGAAAGAATTAATCATTAGGGTTGTGTTTTGATAATTTTTCCAGGGTAAATTAATGCCAAGTATTTGGGAAATAAATGTGGTTTTGTGGTTGGAAAAACAAAGTAGGGTTTGTGGATTTAATTGATTGCCGAATTGAGATTTAAAGTATAAGGACTTGTTTTGTAATTATGAAACTATGGGGTCATTTTAGATATTTGTTTGTTATTATATTAATATTTTCGGTAAAAATACAGTTGGGGGTATAAAATTGTCATTTGATTTATTTTGGATTAAAAATGGTTTAATTATAGGGAGGGGTGGAGGGGGTAGTGGGGCATAGAATAAGTAATTAGAATGTAAGTAATTTTATAAGGGACTGAAATTGTAACTTCTATAATATAAGGTTTGGGTTAGTATTAATGTATAAGTATGATTTTGTCATATTTGAATCTAGAAGGGCTTGTTTTGAATTTATGGTTAATTTAAGATAATGGTATAATTAATTAATAAACCATAAGGACTAAATATGTAAATTATGTAAAATGAAGGGTTGACTTGTAAATACAGAACTGGAAGGGTAAATTCCGAATACATGTGAAACTTTGATATTACCCTTTACCTTTAATTGTGTTTTTTGCCATATTATACCCTAAAATATGAAAGTTATCATATTTAACCCTAAACTTGTAAGGTGACATAGAATCCCTAAGCTATTCAAAATACTTAAAGAATCTCAAGGATAATATTACTAATTTTGAGAAGTTTCTAAAAATGGAAAGTTACTAAAAATGAAAGTTCTAAAAATAGAAGGTACTAAAAATGGAAAGTTACTAAAATGGAAAGTTACTAAAAATGGAAAGTAAAACTTAAATGATTGTTTGTAATTCGAATTCATCATTTCTTTAGGTTCGGTCAAGAGGGAGTGATTTTGATATTCCTGTGGTGTTTCTTTGAGTAGATGTTTTGCTTCCGGAATTAGGTACAGATATTCTGACCGTACCTCGTTAAGGTTTCACAGGACATATTCCCTCTCTATCATGATTGCCAAGTGAATTGCTACATTTGCTCTGAGCCTTTTATCTTGGCTTTCTTATATGATCTGTCATTATGTTCCATTTGAACCCTGCTATGCTACCTTTGATATTTGAACCTTTGATATTTGAACCTTTGGCATTGAACATTTGCTATGATCCCTTTGAAATGAACTTTGATATGACTTTTGCTTTTAACCTTCATTAGAACCAAGCCACTATTTTTTCCTACCATGAAGGTTAACAGGCCGGTGTCATTGAAGCACCTTTGGCATACTCAAGTGTGAGTGAGTGATTCTCATACCGTCCCCCATTTGATATTAATATGTGCACTATGAAGATTATTAATTGTTTTAAGGGGCGTATGGATGCATCCTAGATTTGTTTTGTATTCGATGGATTATGACATTATGATTTGGATATTTGGTGACTGATGTTTGGGTGCAATCCACGTCTTTCACTATTTGGAGCTCGCTACTCCATGGTTACTATGATATGATTTGTTTGGGCTTGTGATTGTACTTAATTTGATTCTCTGATGTCATCCTACCTGACACTATGAATGACGCGCTGCTGATTTGTCTTACCTTATATTTGTATCCCTTTGATCATGTATTGTGATATCCTTTGTACCTTGTATCGTATCCTTTGATTTCCGTTATCTTTTGCATTCGATTATATATATCTGTTCACTGGCCCTTTTTGTAAGCTCAGCCGCACTTTCTTTTCCTGCGGCAGGTATCTAAGCTAGGAGCTGGGGTTGCTTTCAGGCTATGAGTGCTGAGTGTGGACTTACCCTAGAGATCTTAGTTTTGATATATGAATTGTTTCTTTTCAAGACATTCGTTATTTCGGTTATTTCGTTTGGATATGTCTGTCCTTTGAGAACTTATGTACCTTAAGTCGTGTTGACTTATTTCCTTTGGTTATTTATTAAGACTTCCGCTGTTTATGCTTGTGTTATGATTGTGTATGCTTTTGATGTCACACCATATTTGTAATACTTCTACCCTTTTGGGTCGGGGCGTTACAGTCTGCGTGTTATCTTTTGATTGGTTAGTTAGTGGCTGTGGGGCCTGATATAAGAACCACTTAATGATTGACGGCCACTGTAAGAGTGACACATAGGTTGTATGTGACAACCGCGATTTATCGAGGTCAGTTTAACTGTTGGAGTTAATTTGACTAGCTTTATGTGTTTTGATTTATGTGCGTAAGTCGATTTAGTGATATATGTGAATGGTATATATGTCATTATATGTGATTGTGATGGTAGGAATAAATGATTTAATCATTTCATTTCGAATTGATGGTGAATTTGGAATTTTTATGCGTTTCGTTATTATAGCGTTGGTGAAATTAACGTATCGTGTATCGTTAATTTCGGTTTTAGATTTCTTAGTAAATTGAGATTTGATAATTTATTAATGTAGTGGAAGATAATAATAGTTGGAAAAAAATTTATAAGTAGTATAAACACTTTCTATTTAATTTTATGTGTATTTATTTAAAGGTTTAAAGGAAATGTGTAATATATATAGTTTTTATAAAAAAATAAAAATAAAATATACATACATATATATCATGAAAATTATAATATTATTTATATATCTATATAATATATACTATATAATATATATAATATATATATATATATATATAATAGTATATATAGAGTAGTAATATAATAATAAATTATTTTGAGGCATGTATGGATCTGCTCAAGAAAGGAAGAAAAGGAAAATGAAAAGCCCATTTTTTAAGAAAACAAAACTAAATCTGTATTTCTATTATACCAAAAACACATAACGACACATCTTTTCTTCATAAAGTCGACACCAACAAAAACCTTGAACAATCCTAGATATCGAGAGCCACGAGGCTCTGATACCAATTGTGGAGATCTTTATGACCCCTTAGATCGTTATTAAGACTCATCTAGGATATAGTAACAATGATTAATAAACTTGCACAACGGAATAATAAAACAGAAATCAGAGTTACTTCAAGGTTTTCTTTATTCATTATATCCCCAAGATCAAATGATCCTTGAGGCTAAACTAACTAATACATAGATGTCTATAACACATCTACTAACTATCTGACTATGCTAACTAACTAAACGTGTACGCACACACGTTTTGTTTTAGTCGACTCTCATTGAGAACACACACTTTTTTAGATACTAAAACAATATGCCTAGACCTCCTTTTATAGCATAAGGAGTCAAGGCTTTACATGGAAACTATTTAAAAGATATTAATGAGTTTGACCAAATCTTTATCTCTTCATCTTTATCTCTTTTTGACTAAATCTTTATTTTCTTCTACATCTTGTAGAATCCCACAATGACGACTTTGGTCCTTTTGTTTCCATCTTGTTTCATTCGTGTTTTATCTTATCAACTCAAATATAATTCCTAACAAAAGCCTTGGGTACTCAATTGGATATGAGTACGGCTTACGGATTATGTATTATAGTATATATAGTATATATAATATAAGTAAATAGGCAAATTACACTTAGGGAGAGTAATAAGCTAATCACAAATAAAATATATTTTTGGAAAGTATTGATGAGAAAATTACTCTTAGGAAAGGATAAATTTCAAATCGTTCCCGAGTCGTTTTCCCAACGAAGTGTGAATATTGAGAATCTTGTTTCGGTTCGTGACCGGGTGCTTGAATGTTCGATATTTTGGTTAAACTAATTAAAACAATTTTTATAACTAACCGAGACTAAAAATTACACTAAAAATATTAGACTTAATCCTAAAATTTTAAGAAAATCTCTAAAACTACTGGACCTTATTTCTGAGGTTTAAAAAGAAAAACGAATCAATAAGCTATTACCAATAAGCTGTAAAAATTCGATAAGCTAAATAAGCTGAAAACTAAACTAGTTTAAGTAATAAAGGAAACAAGAACATGAATGAAAAAAACCCTAGGGCAGTTGGTTAGAGCGTGTGTGTGTTGAAGGGGAGGTCACAGGTTCGAGTCCTGTGACTGTCCCCTTTTATAAAACATTTTTTTCATTTTTTTTTGAAAAAAAACTAAAGTTTAAGGAAAAATAAGCAAATTTAATAAAGGGCTTAAAGCCAGAACTTATCAATAAGCTAGAAAAAGTTCAATCAAAAGGACGGTTGGCTAGTTTAGACCATTTTCCATTTAGTTAAAATTGTTTGTTTGTTTAGGACTCAATAAGCAATAAGAATACCAATAAGCTTGAAACAGACCTAAACCTAGACTCAATAAGCACTTAAGACTAGAAATAAGCAAACACAATAAGCTAAAAAGCAGTTAAAAGCATTAAGAAAGTTGACTCGAAAACACTTTAAAAGACATTTAACACAACTTGCAGTTAAGTTTTTGATCTAATAAGCATTAAGAATAAGCTATAAGTTGAAAACAGTTTAAAGACTAGACTCTAATAACACAAATAAACTAGGCTTAAGCAAACTAGTTTAGGAAATAAGCTAGAAAAGACAAAATGCAAATGACAGTTTACTCTACTTATTTTTGGTCTTTTTGAGATGAAATGATAATTTGCAGCTTAACTTTAAGACTCAAAAACTATTTTTTGACAAACTGAAAACTAGAAACAGATTGTAATCATACTACAATAAGCTAAAAATAATCAAAATTAATCAAAGTACAGCTAGAATCTATCCTCTATTAATTTGCAAGCTTAGACTCTTAAGAACAAACCAACAAGCTTGACTGATTTTGATCCAAAACATTTAAAAGGATATTTCAAGGACTACTACTCAAAACAGATGGATATTGATGCAATTGAAACCAATTTGGAGCATAAAAACCCACACCTAAAGAAGAGTTTTAAGAAATTCATCTAAAAAGCTGTTTGAAAAACCTTGGACTGGCAGACTTGCATATTTGATAAAATAAATTTGTAAACTTAACAAAAATTATTCTAAGCTTATTAAAACTAACATTTAGACTTAATAAAAGCTAATGAAAACTACTTTAAGCATTAAGAACAAAATGAACACAAGTTTTCTAGGTTAAAGCTGCTTAACCCAAACACCTCTATAAAACTAGAAATTCTAATTTTAAGCAAAAACATACCTCAATAAGCTTTGATTTATGAAAAATGATTTAGAACAATGGATAACAAAGACAAATAAACAAAAACCTAAGAAAATTAAGCAATATATCATAAGCTAAATTATTGAGCAGTTTTAACTTCTATATAAGCAGTTTTTATAAAATTTAATTCAAACTAATTCTAATGATGCAAACTAGATATTTAAGACATTTTAAGCTACTATCAGACATATTAAGCACCTTTAAACACTAATAAGCATAGATTAAGTAGTTTAATAAGCTAAAACAAAAACTAAGCTAAAAAGTAAAATGGATCATACTTGGTCCTTTGCTCAAAACAAGGACTTATAAATGCTCTAAGAGCTCAATCTACAAGCTCTAGCTTATAAAATAAGCTGGTAAAGTCCTATAAGCCATTCCCTTACTAGCTTATCATCCATATTAAGCTCAAATTTCATCAATCCTCTTTAATTACTTAGAAACTTTAACCAGCTTGTACAAATAAGTTGGTAAAGCTTATTTGTACAAGTTATCACTAGAATCAGTTTAAAACAGCTTATAGAAACTTATTGAAAACTTATTCCAATTTAAAGTAAATTGCATAAAAGTAGAAGCTGAATTTAAAAGATAATTTAAAACGAAATTAAACTTTCATTAATTCAAAATCAAAGTACATTGCTAAAAAAAGAATACATCTAAGAAAATAAGCTAAAAATTAAGCTATCTACCTACTCCTACTCCTATACTAGATAAATACAATGTGTGAAATCCTGTGCTATTTATAGGCAAGGAGTGAAGCTTCTAGGCTCTCAAATGCTCTCCAATTCATCAATCTTAGCCGTTGATCAAAAACTGTCACTTAATCATCATTTGTGGCCCTTAGATTGCATGGTAGCTCTTTTCTTCCAATGGGACACCTTGGGATCGCCAGCGTGTCAGGAGGTGATGTTAAAGGTGTGCCACATAGATCTTCTAGAAGCGTAGGGCGTGTGAAGAGTGGAATTACCCATACATTTTTTCAATTGCAGTGTAAAAATAGGGAAGGAAGTAAATAGTAACTTTGACCGTGTTATTAGTATATTGACTTGGACCTGGTTTTGGTTTGGGCTTTTATCATTGGCTGGTTTAGTTTGGGATTTGATGGACTTATATTTTTGGCAATGGTTTATATATTTCAAGTCATCATGTGCTGACCCGTCCCAAAAAACGGGTACGGGTTGGCCCATTAAAAATGAATACGTCTTCGGCTTCGTTTTCTCACACTCTTCTAGTCTCGTGCTCGGTTTTGTCCTTTTTGCTTTATTTTTGTCCTTTATTTGAATATCTATTACCTGCATATCACAATTAACAAAATAGACATATACAGTGCATTTTCTATCTAGTTTTGGTCATTTAAGCTCGTTTTTATAAAGAAAAGTGATATGTGATTAAACACATATCAAAATCCCCCATACTGTGACATACGCATTGATTTAATACAAGCTGAAAAAACAAACAACAAAACACTCATTTAATGCCTCGTAAATACTCGAACGATGTAAGTGTTATTTAAAGGGAATTAAGAAATACTATATTGAACGCCGTTTTACATTTTTTTTTAAAACAATTAAGGAAACATGTTTCGACCTTTCATTTGAATTGATAACTTTTAGGCTTACGGAAACGAAACATTATAAATACGTATCCATTAAGGTTAAATTCTGTCTCGATTTTTCTCTCCCACGCCCACACAAGCTTAACAACGAAATCATTGTAAATAAAGTTAGATGCAAAACTACTATAAATGCCAATTGTGTAAGCTCCTAGGAAACCTTCTCACTCTGTTGGATCAATATTAAAAAAAGTGAAAGAGAATTATAAAATTTGACAATCAATGAATTTTAAGAAAGTTGTAAAACTTCTCAATGTAAGTATCACATGCCTTATGATTTTCCCGGAGAGATCCAATCATGCAGCGACTTTTTTTCTGGACAATTAGCCGAGGACGGCTTAAGGTGACCAAGCTTTTGACATCCTACACGACGCTTACGTAACGGACACTCACGGACCTTGTATCCAAAAACTTCTAGAGTTCCGTTTACGTAACAACTTCTTTAGAAATAACACTCTAAAGCGAAATGACTTAGTTAAAAGTATTTAAATTTTAGAAAACGAGAAATATCGCATATTTATTCCACTATATAATAATACTATAATTAATCTTAATCATTATAAAACTCACTTTTAAAGAATGTCACATCGGGCGCGACGACATGATCCAGTAGTTATATCTGGCTTTGGTCTTGCCTTAAATAGAAAGCCTGTAATCTGTATTGCGAGAGGCCATGATCAGTAATCTGACAGGTCTTACTTTTTGAATTATTATTTCTTATCTTTATTTTTTCATTAACCAGATAACATGCACCCACGCTAACATATCAGCAAAAATATCCGACTAAATTATGCCTAGATACACATTTTCGAGCATTCAAAGTATTACAAAACGTTGATTATAAGGGATTAAAAGGGTGAGCGCACCATAATTGTTAATTACCAAAGGAGCAGTTTTATAGTCCAGGTAAGACAAGCTCTTGGGGTGGACAGCGTTAACATAAACTTATGAGTCTCTGATGATATTCATAATCTTGTTTAGATTAACATATAATTAAATATCCTCATTTTATATTCTTCGAAATATTAAAATTTTAATTAAAAAGATAGTCGACTGCTTAGTTACATAAAAATCATTTGCATATTTAAAGTTCTAATTCATGGCAATTGCAATCTTGGCTTTATACAGATCGAACTTCACAGTTTTAAAGTTCATGTTAAAAGACTAGCAAAATATTTAATTTATATCGGTGATAAGGAGCAGGAATGAGGCACCATGCTGCAATTCAACTCAAATTTATAAAGTTTTCACATAAGCAGTAAAACATTTAAGAAAACACTAATTTTATTTTTGAATTTATTTTTAATTTATGCTAATAATACATATTTTTGGTAACTTTTGTGGTAATAAGGGGATACATGCAATACAAGAACTGCCGTAAAGATAAATCGATAGATCAACCCATCAAGAAACTAAACATTGTCCTCAAGGTGGGATTGCCCCCTATATAAAATCAATGCATAATTTAATATAAAGGGGTATCCGTAAATTAAGCGATTATTAATTATGTTATAGATAAAGTTAGACCATAAGATTAGAATATGATTACATCATAAGATGCTAAGGGGATTAAGCTTAAGTGAAGGTACACACCTATGAGCATGCGGTCTTCATAATCGAGGAATACTGAACATAATACACCGACACAAAGAGTACGGAACGAGGAGAGTTCTCAAAGGAACAGTATTTAAATAGTCCCGCCTACCCCACACTTGGAGTATACCTGAGATTGACTTGTTTTTTGTTTCACGAGTCAGCGCAATGATCGACCGAATATAGTAGAAAATAGGGAAGGTTTTCACTCAATTATATGGGTTTATTCCGTTGTAAGGATAAACCCTTGAAGCACATTGAAAGTTCCATTTGATGAGATGCCCACAGGCATAAGGAAATAGAAACTTACCGGGAGATGCCGGGTGTCAAAAATGGTTTCCATCACTCGCGAGCGCAGAAGAGGAGAATTCAAGGAAAGTACGCAAGGGAAGAAAAAAAATTGATAACCAAAGTGAGGGACAGTTAAGGCGATCCTAAAGGTAACACTCATTTTCTTAATTTTAACTCATCATAATTCGGATCTAATAGTACGCTTCTTAGGGTTTCATGATCTAACATAAAAAATCCGCGGGCGCTAAGGGTAGTGTCAAATAATAAAAAATCTCGCAAGAAAGTTATGTTTCTCGCGTAATCTAATCATCTCACAATGGCGCATATCAGATCTCGCATCTCACCACTCTGGGTAAACCACTCATTCAATAAGCTTAAGAAGGACATATGCGTTCATCAATCCTACTTGAGAATTCCAGGGACAGGGAGAGGTTCTAAATTCTCCAACTCTTAAGGGAAGGCTAGAACGAGGGGTGGATTGTCAAGCAAAAAATGGCTAAAATAGAATAGCGAGAGTTTCCTGCTGTCGCGTACCATTAAACTATTCATAAGATGATTTTGTCACTGAGTGTACTTTCATCAATTCACACAACGAGGCGTTCGAATAAATATTACAAATTTTATCCTAAAATCTCTTCAGGAAGTGAACGTTTTATTAGAGGTAAATATATTACTTAATCGGAGAGCGGATCTAGAGAATTACGGAATTACCCCTAAAACGTGACAGAGGGGTGTGAGACTATCACAAAAAGGCAAATACATTCCCCTGGTCATGGTCGGATTGTATTGGAATTACTTGGGGATTGGGACAAGAGCTAAACTAGATTTTATTATTGTCGATTCCTTTTCAGCAGAGTGCTACCGATTCTATCATGAGGAGCGAGTCTAGGCTCCAAGTTTTGGTTATAACGGGACGCGGATGTGTGATAGCCCAAGTTGGAGCGCAGTAGGAGTAACTTCTTGTCATATGTATTAATTCCACCAATAACGTTGAACAGTTGCGACAAAGTTAAGGGAGTATCCGTATTTGATACACTTTTTAGGTTGAATTTTAACACATATTTATCAAATTTTATCAGACTGATAATGATCCATTTTACATTTTCGACGTGCTCTGAATTATTCTTTAGGAGGCTGATGATCGATGGATTTCTGCGTAGGTTGGTCAAAACCGTAAGAGTTAGAATTATAGCAAGGGTTAGACTCAAAGTAGTTTTGATTCCTCGGTTGACACCGAAGGCTCTCATGAGGACCCCCGTAGTACTTACAGCAAATATATTGCTGAGAAAAACTCAGTGAATTTAATGGAAAATAATTATCACCAAAGTTTTGATTGTAGCTCGGTTCCTGCTCACAGACAAGCGGGAACCATGGTGGACAATCAAACCCATAGTGAGAATCGTTCCCACATAACTCACACGAGTATGACTCAAACTTAGGCTGTGGAGAGTGGTTGAAAAAGTTTGGAGGATCATTGAAAGAATTCGGATTTGGATCATAAATGAATGAATTTTCAGCTCCTGAATCGCATATCGAACAAAATCCATTTCTAAGATTATTTCCACACTACTCGCAAGTACACCATCGACAAAGTAAACCATCAAACGGACCTCCACACCCTACGCAACCACGTTGGTTGAATGACAACATAAGAATTAAACAAATAGGAGGTTAGAAAAGATAAGAATTAAATGATATAGAAGATATAAAAGAATATTTTTGAAATTTTATATAATAATAAGTAGAAAATAATAAAAATATTTTTGGAACCGATTATCAAAGGTGCACGGTACCTCTCTAGAAAACCCACAAAGAAGCGGATGAGCGGGTAAGCGCGAAGCATTTTAAAAACCTTCTCCTTTCAGGTTGAAGTTCGTAGGATCAACCCTCCTTATACCTCTCTTATAGTTTGTTAATCTAAAGGTGAGCCGATTTAACAATTGACAACACGGTTTCTTTTGTTGTTTTTTTAATTTTTTTAGTATTTTAAATGCTTTATGAAAAGTATTATTGGTGTTTTATTTTTTCTTTAATAGAAAATATATCCACAAAAATAAATCGATAAAAATAAAATATTCTTGTATTTTATAGTTTTATATAAAAGAAAATGAAAAACAATAAAGAAATGTAAAATATATATTCACAAAAAACAATAACTTCACAGGGAAGGGTCTTCAATGCACTGATCTTCAAACTTCAACGCGATAATCGTTTCACACTTTCCCGACAGCGACGCCAAAAATTGATTGGGTATTATAGTATATATAGTATATATAATATAAGTAAATAGGCAAATTACTCTTGGGAAGAGTAATAAGCTAATCACAAATAAAATATATTTCTGGAAAGTATTGATGAGAAAATTACCTTTAGAAAAGGATAAAGTTAAAATAGTTCCCGAGTCATTTTCCCAACGAAGTGTGAATATTGAGAATCTTGTTTCGTTTCGTGATCGGGTGCTTGAATGTTCGATATTTTGGTAAACTAATTAAAACAATTTTTATAACTAACCGAGACAAAAAATTACACTAAAAATATTAGACTTAATCCTAAAATTTTGAGAAAATTTCTAAAAATACGAGACCTTATTTTTGAGGTTTACAAAGAAAAACGAATCAATAAGCTATTACCAATAAGCTATAAAAATTCGATAAGTTAAATAAGCTGAAAACTAAACTAGTTTAAGTAATAAAGGAAACAAGAATATGAATGAAAAAGACCCTAGGGTAGTTGGTTAGAGCGTATGTATGTTGAAGGGGAGGTCACAGGTTCGAAACCTGTGACTGTCCCTTTTTATAAAACATTATTTTTCATTTTTCATTTTTTGAAAAAAAAAACTAAAGTTTATGGAAAAATAAGCAAATTTAATAAAGGGCTTAAAGCCAGAACTTGTTAATAAGCTAGAAAAAGTTCAATCAAAAGGACAGTTGGCTAGTTAAGACCATTTTTCATTTAGTTAAGACTGTTTGTTTGTTTAGGACTCAATAAGCAATAAGAATACCAATAAGCTTGAAACAGACCTAAACCTAGACTCAATAATCACTTAAGACTAGAAATAAGAAAACACAATAAGCTGAAAAGCAGTTAAAAGCGTTAAGAAAGTTGACTAAAAAACACTTTAATAGACATTTAACACAACTTGCAGCTAAGTTTTTTATCTAATAAGCATTAAGAATAAGCTATAAGTTGAAAATAGTTTAAAGACTAGACTCTAATAACACAAATAAGCTAGACTTAAGAAATTTAGTTTATGAATAAGCTAGAAAAGACAAAATGCAAATGATAGTTTATTCTACTTGTTTTTGGACTTTTTGAGATGAAATGACAATTTGCAGCTTAACTTTAAGACTAAAAAACTATTTTTGACAAACTAAAAACTAGAAACAGATTGTAATCATACTAAAATAAGCTAAAACTAATCAAAGTTAAGCTAGAATCTATCCTCTAGTAATCTGCAAGATTAGACTCTTAAGAACAAACCAACAAGCTTGACTTATTTTGATCCAAAACATTTAAAAGGCTATTTGTAGGATCCCTAGATCATTCCATTGATTAATCACAAGATCAATAGCACAAAAGATTAAACATTAAAAAACTTTTGATTGAAAGAAACAAAAAAGTTGCTACAAAC